>JARQOD010003783.1:0-61217 GCA_033576555.1 Oophaga sylvatica | reverse complement strand
TGATGGTCCATTCAAGCAATTTTTAGACTGTCACTAGCAGGCAGCAGCTCAGCTACTACACCCAATTAATTGCCCCTTTGTCACAGGCATGCAGCGTATAATCAGATATGATGGTCCACTCAAGCAATTTTTAGACTGTCACTACTAGGCAGGGAGCTCAGCTACTACACCCAATTAATTTCCCCATTTTGACACAGGCAGGCAGGCAGGCAGGCTGTAATCAGATTTGATGGTCCACTCATGCAATTTTTAGACTGTCACTAGCAGGCTGGCAGCTCAGCTACTACACCCAATACATTGCCCCTTTTGTCACTGGCAGGCAGGCAGGCTGTAATCAGATCTGATGGTCCACTCATGCAATTTTTAGACTGTCACTAGCAGACTGGCAGCTCAGCTACTACACTCAATTAATTGCCCCTTTGTCACAGACAGGCAGGCAGGCAGCCTGTAATCAGATCTGATGGTCCACTCAAGCAATTTTTAGACTGTCACTAGCAGGCAGGCAGCTCAGCTACTACACCCAATTTATTGCCCCCTTTGTCGCAGGCAGGCAGGCTGTAATCAGATCTGATGGTTCACTCATGCAATATTTAGACTGTCACTAGCAGGCAGGCAGCTCAGCTACTACACCCAATTAATTGCCTCTTTTGTCACAGGCAGGCAGGCAGGCTGTAATCAGATCTGATGGACCACTCATGCAATGTTTAGACTGTCTCTAGTATTCAGGCAGCTCAGCTACTACACCCAATTAATTGCCCCTTTTGTCACAGGCAGGCAGGCTGTAATCAGATCTGATGGTTCACTCATGCAATATTTAGACTGTCACTAGCAGGCAGGCAGCTCAGCTACTACACCCAATTAATTGCCCCTTTGTCACAGGCAGGCAGCCTGTAATCAGATATGATAGTCCACTCAAGCAATTTTTAGGCTGTCATTAGCAGGCAGGTAGCTCAGCTACTGCACCCAATTAATTTCCCAATTTTGTCACAGGCAGGCAGGCAGGCTGTAATCAGATCTGATGGTCCACTCATGCAATTTTTAGACTGTCACTAGCAGGCAGGCAGCTCAGCTACTACACCCAATTAATTGCCCCTTTGTCACAGGCAGGCAGGCAGCCTGTAATCGGATCTGATGGTCCACTCAAGCAATTTTTAGACTGTCAATAGCAGGCAGGCAGCGTAGCTACTACACCCAATTAATTGCCCCTTTTGTCACAGGCAGGCAGTCAGGCTATAATCAGATCTGATGGTCCACTCAAGCAATTTTTAGACTGTCACTGGCAGGCAGGCAGCTCAGCTACTACACCCAATTAATTGCCCTTTGTCACAGGCAGGCAGGCTGCCTGTAATCGGATCTGATGGTCCACTCAAGCAATTTTTAGACTGTCACTAGCAGGCAGGCAGCTCAGCTACTACACCCAATTAATTGCCCCTTTTGTCACTGGCAGGCAGGCAGCCTGTAATCAGATGTGATGGTCCACTCAAGCAATTTTTAGACTGTCACTAGCAGGCAGGCAGCTCAGCTACTACACTCAATTAATTGCCCCTTTACTCACAGGCAGGCAGGCAGGCTACAATCAGTCCTGATGGTCCACACAAGCCATTTCTACAGCGTCACTGGCAGGCAGCCTTAGAACCAGCGTTGCTGCACACACTAAAATCCTCCCCTCTCGCTGCACAGTAACTGTACAGATAATCGCTAGCTGCACAAAATAATTTTTTTTGTTTAGGCCCTGCCTAACGCTCTCCCTGCTCAGACGCACCGTCAGCAACCTTCCCCTACACTGAGTTCGGCAGTTGTAAAATGGGGGTCGGCGCTGAGCGATTTTATATGCACTGTGATGCCACTGAAAGCCAGCCCTTCTCTAAGGCTGCAATGCCCTTCTCTAAGATGGTGCTGGCTGCTATGTCATCACGTTGCCCACAGCCTGCGTCCTTGCTCATTGACCGAGAAAAGGCGCTTAAAGTGTAGAGGAAAACCGACTCCAGCAAAATGGTCGCAGAACACGTGACCGAACTCGCGTCACGGTCGGGTTTCGTTTCATGAAACCCGACTTTGACGAAAATCGGCTGTTTTTGAAAATGAACGACCTGTTTCGCTCAACTCTAATGTTAACCCCTTCCCAGGCTAGAAAAATTGACCCGAGCCGTCAGCTTTCCCCCTCTGGCGCAGAAAATTGCACGGGAGCCCATGCCATTTTTTTTTATTTTAATAATATTGCATGAAGATTTTGTGTGTGTCTTTAACTATTTATGTACCATTCTATCTATCATTATCTATGTAATATCTATCTATTATCTATCTATCATCTATCGATTATCTATCTATCTATCTGTCTATCTATCTATCTATCTATATATCTATCTATTATCTATATATCTATTAATCTATCTTTATATCTATTATCTATCTATCTATCTATATCTAATCTATCTATCTATCTATTATCTATTATCTATCTATCTATCTATCTATCTATCTATCTATTATCTATCTATCTATCTACCTATCTATCTATTATCTATATTTCTATCTATTATCTATCTATCATCTTTTCTATCATCTATTAAGGAATAACCTGCTACTATATAGTAATCAACATCCAAAAATATGATTAACTCTATTTCTCTGAGTCAACTATTGAGGGTGAGACGTATAGTGCATGAGACCGAACATGTAGATGTGATTCTAGACTCTATTATTAACAAGTTTTTAGATAGGGGATATCCAAGGAATCTATTGGAGTCCACAAGAGAAAATGTGCTTCAGGAGAGCAGATCAGATTTATTGGGAAAAAGACGTCCTAAAAAGGAGTTGGTGAGGGTCCCGTTTGTCTCCAGATTTACTGAAGAGAGTAGTGGAATCTCTAGGATAATTAAGAAACACTGGAGTATGTTAACTAAATGTCTCCCAGGAATTGAAGGATAGAAACTTCCCCCCCTTTTTTCACATAAGAGAGCAAAAAATATCAGGGACTATTTGATTAGATCCGATATTGGACCACAGAAGAGGAGTACTCAGATGTCATTAACAGGTGTTATGAGAAAGGGGTGTTATCTTTGTTTGAACTGTATTAATTGTAACCAAATGATTAAGGGAACACAGTTTATACACCATAGAACAAATAAGGTATATAGAATAGATCACTTTTTAACATGTGACTCAGATTATATTATCTATCTACTGGAATGCCCTTGCAAGTTATGGTACGTGGGCGAGACAACATGCGACTTTAAAACACGAATAAGCCACCATAAATATACGATTAGGAAGAAAAGATTGGACCTTCCGGTTTCGATACACTTTACAGAGTTGAAACACACAGAAAAACAATTGAAGTTCAGATTGATTAATGCTGTCCCAATACAGAGAAGAGGGGGGGATAGGGTTAGTCTCCTCAAGCAAAAGGAACTTAAATGGATATATGAACTCAATACCTTGAGACCCACGGGTCTCAATGTAGATTTTAAACTTAATTTTGTGACCTAATATATGCCTTGGGGTCTTATTCCTTGTTGTATTCGATACTAGTTATTGACTGTGGTGAATAATGAATATGAAAATTTATTTTTTTGTCTATTCTTTATAGATATGGATATCAGTGAGATTCTAACATCGGGGGAGCTTATTGTGAGATGGAGGACGCAGTTAAAAACAAGTTAACTATTTTTTCTGTGCCATTTTTAGTGCCTGCACAATGTTCCACGCTGAGTCTCTTGTTTATTGATTTTTTTGAGAATAAATGTGTGTGTATCATAAACAATAAAGTCTACCGGCAATTTTTGTGTATCCTTAGTATGAATTATATTGAAGGGATTTAGTACTTGGGAATGGGCATCTCCACTTTTATGACAATTGGGGGTTGAGGGACCCACACCTCAGGTGTGGAATACCTCCCCCTGATGTGCCATCGGTAGTGGGAGGTTACCCATAAAAGGGGACTGTCCCATATACCGGGGTGGTCTTGATGCATATATATATCCCTATGTATGTACGAACCCTTCCTTAATTCTATTAGCGATATTCCTGTGTTTAATGTCCAAGATTTACTATAAGAAGGATATATAATTTCCTATCAAAAGAAGGAAATATGGATACATATGTTATTTAAAATGTTGCCCATGAAGAATTAGCATGGTGGACGTTTGTTTTCTCTATTCCTTTGATGACTGGAAGACATATTTTGCTAAATCAAGGAGATTCACTAATCTGCCAAATCTAAGATGGCGTCGCAGTACTGACATGGCCGCAGTGCGCATGCACAGACCGCTAAATGACACACAAGTGCTCTGATTGGCTTTTAGCCATGCTACACAGGAGACATGCGCAGTGGAGTAGCGTGCAGGCTTACTAATGGCTTTTTCAGTGACCTCCATGTGCGGTTTAGTTCCACCTGTTATGTGAGTAACTCAGTACATAATTCATGATTATGACCACAGCTGATTGCGTTTTTCCCAATATAAACAATCAAGAAGTATATGAGAGTCTGTATATATATATGAGCAAGTATACTGACAAATGAAGTTATGTAAATGTACATGAGGTTATTTGAGGTACTGTTTCTATGTATAAACATCTTGTGTAAAGATTTTCATGAGGTATTTGAAATGATTTGTTAATTGAATGTTATAATGTTTGTGTGATACTGACCCTATAAAAACTTGCAGTGGAGTGTTTTACACTGCTTGAGGAAGGCTCAGGGAGCCGAAACGTTGCCATCACATGTGGGTCTAATAAACATCCACTGAATTCTACTGATCTGAGAGTGCTGCCTGTTTTTTGTATGTTGAAGCTGAAAAGTATTGGATTATTGCTGAAGAGGATTTGCACCCTATATATCTGAATATCTATTCTGCTTCAGTTTTTCTTTAAATATCATCTATTTATCAATCTATCTATTTATCTATCTATTATCTATCATCTATTTATTTATCTATTATCTATCTAGCTATCATCTATCTATTATCTATCTATTATCCATCTATCTATTATCTATCTGTCTATTAATTATCTATGTATCTATCTATTATCTATTTATTATCTATGTATCATCTATCAATCTATCATCTATCTATTATCTATCTATCTATTATCTATCTATCATCTATCTATCTATCTACATATCTATTTATCTATTATCTATCTTTCTATATATTTATTATCTATCTATTATCTGTCTATCTGTGTGTGTAATGGAGTGTGGGTTGGACAAATGTAAAAGAGGAGGTTGGACAAGAAATTACATCACAAACCTTTTTTTTGTTAAATAACATATCTTTATTTCGCTTACAAAAACGCATACACATCCGCATGAATAACGCATCAAAAAGCATCAAAAAAGCACCTGTGTTTTCTGCCAAGAGGTCTTGCTTTTGTGCAGAAAATTCAGCAGTCAAATCTGCAACGTGTGCACGTACCCTCAAATCCCCCGCCAAAGCGGCGCGGCACTGCTCATTGGCTCAGCCGGCAGGGCGGGGGATTTGAATCCCGCGCCGCTCCTTGGCTGAGCCGCCAATGAGCGGTGCGGCCCGGCTTTGGCTGGGTATTTGAATCCCGCGCCGCTCAAAGCCACACGGTACCGCTCATTGACTGAGCTGCTGCCGGCAGAGCCAATGAGCGGCGCAGGATTCAAGGTGCTGCGCAGTTTTGACGGGAGATTTGAATCCCGCGCCGCTCATTGGATCAGCAGCCTGCAGATCAGCCAATGAGTGGTGCCGCGCGGCTTTGGTAGGGGATTTCAATCCCCCATGGCATCGCTCATTAGCTGAGCCACCCAACGGCTGATCCAATGAGCAGTGACGCACGGGATTTGAATCCCCCGCCAAGGCTGGCGACCAATTAGCTGCTAGCGGTATTGGCGCCAGATTTGAATACAGCTTGAATAATAGCTGATGTGATTGGTCGCCCGCCGCTGGGTTGCCGATCTATCAGCTGTTAGCGGTATTGCCGATCTCCCGGCGGTGTTAGCACCACTAAGGATACACAGATGTTAATTTCACCGCACTCCCGATGCAATAGCATCGGGCCTATTTCTAGTACTCGTATAAGCAAGCATAATAAATAGAAATACTGAAAAGTCTCTAAGTCTTCTGAAAACACGTGTGTAACCCGTATATATCTGCTAAGACTGCATTGAACCCTTTTTAAGCTCTTTAATGCTAACACAGTCTTAGTTACCTCATCATATATATCTATGGGTAAAATGATGATAATTAGAGCTGTGTGAACATGCTCAGTGATATCACATTTATTAGTAGATTTAAAACATGAAAAGGAAAATTTTAAAAAACATGATAACGGTCAATGCGTTTCGAGCTACACTAGCTCTTAATCATGAAATTTTCCCTTTTTATGTTTTAAATCTACTAATAAAAGTGAGGTTGTTAGTAGTGATGAGCAAGCACTAAAATGCTCAGGTGCTCATTATTTGGGTCGAGCAAATTGGAATACTCGGGTTCTTGATCCGAGTAACGAGCCCAATGTAAGTCTATGGGAAAACCGAGCATTTTTGCCCCGATCCCCCTAGGGTGTCCTTTTAAAGTCTAAAAACATCTGTAAATGATGGAAACACAGCTCAAATGACACGGGAACATAATGGGAAATGCCCCTGGAAGCATTTCTGACTCGCAGGTCACAGCTGTGAGCAATGCTGTCAGAGTCTTACGCCATTTTTACAGGCGCACCAAAAAACATACAAAAAGGAAACCAAAATGGATTTTCCTGGGAAATATGTCAAGGAGCATCCTTTCCAGGTTAATGACTTTTATATAAGGTAAAATAATTAACTCAAAGTAAAAAAGTTCCTCCACCAATTTGTCTGTGTTCACACGTAGCGTTTTTGATGCGTTTTTCAACGTTACCACTGCTTTCAACCAATACAAATGCATTTGCTGGGAAATGTCATTGTAGCATTTAACAACCTCAGCTAGCCATGTGGTGTGTGACAAATCACCAGACTCATCCTGTTTCATTTGTGAAGGAGGGACTTTAAAAGTTACAAAGCCAATTTTTATAGGGGCAGCATTAATCTTCTTAACAACTTAACCCCCAAGGGTGGTTTGCACGTTAATGACAGGGGCAATTTTTACAATTCTGACCACTGTCTTTTTATGAGGTTATAACTCTGGAATGCTTCAATGGATCTTCGCGATTCTGAGAATGTTTTCTCATGACATATTGTACTTCACAATAGTTGTAAAATTTCTACGATATAACTTGCATTTATGAAAAAAATGGAAATATGGCCAAAACTTTGAAAATTTGGCAATTTTCAAACTTTGAATTTTTATTCCCTTTAAAAAAGAGAAATATGTCATACAAAATAATTACCATATATACTCATGTATAAATTTGCCACAAAAACTGGGAAAACGTATTCACTCGCGTATAAGCCTAGGTTGAAAAATGATTATGCCCCCATATGATGCTCCACAGATTAGGCCCCCATAAACTGCACAGATTAGGCCTCATATGATCCACAGATTATGCCCCCATATGCTGCACAGATTATGCCCCATATGCTCCAGATTAGGCCCCCATATGCTGCACAGAGTATGCCCAATATGCGCCACGGATTATGCCCCCATATGCTCCACAGATTATGCCCAATATGCTCCACAGATTATGCCCCCATATGCTCCAGATTATGCCCCCATATGCTCCAGATTATGCCCCATATGCTCCAGATTATGCCCAATATGCTCCAGATTATGCCCAATATGCCCAATATGCTCCAGAGATTATGCCCCCATATGCTCCAGATAATGTCCCCATATGTTCCACAGACTATGCCCCCATATGCTCCAGATTATGCCCAATATGCTTCAGATTATGCCCCCATATGCTGCACAGATTATGCCCCATAGTATGTCCCTTATGCTGCTGGTGCAAAAAAAAAAAAAATGACATACTCACCTCTCGTCGCTGGGGCCAGGTGCCGGTGTCCTGAGCAGGCGGTGACACTGGCTCGCTATGGGGGACAGGTGCCGGTGTCACCGCTCGCTCAGGAGCCCGGCACCTGCGATATTTACCTGTCCTCTCTGCACCGCTGTACGCCGCTGTCTTTCAGGTCCTCGGCAGTGAATGATCAGGCAGGGGGAGCGGTGCGCACTAACAACGTCATCGCGCCCTCTGCCTGAACATTCACAGCCAGAGGAGTCAGACGAGGGAGCAGCGCACAGCGGTGGAGAGAGGACAGGTAAATATCGCTATACTCACCCCTCCGCCGGCGCGCCTCTGAAGCCTCTCATCTTCTCTCGCGGTCTCCGCAGTGCTTTAGTCCTACAGCAGTCACGTGGTTTTGCTGATTAAAGTCATGAATATGTGCATATTCATGACTTTAATGAGCTGTACCATGTGAACGCTGCAGGAAGGAGCCGGAGATCGTGGGAGAAGCAGGGGGGCTACAGAGACGCACCGGCGGAGGGGTGAGTATAATCCGACACCCCCGCTCCCCCTCCCCCACCGACCCCCATATATGACCTGCGTATAAGCCAAGAGGGGACTTTCAGCCCTAAAAAATGGGCTGAAAATCTCGGCTTATACACAAGTATATACGGTACTAAATAAAATTTCCCACATGTCTAATTTACATCAGCACAATTTTGCAACTAAATTTTTTTTTTTGTAGGAAGTTATAAGGGTTAAAAGTTGACCAGTGATTTCTCATTTTTACAACAAAATTTACAAAACCTTTGTTAGGGACTACCTTACATTTGAAGACACTTTGAGGGGTCTATATGGCAGAAAAGGAAATTAGACCTACCGGTAATTCTATTTCCAGGTAGTCCCTCAGGACAGCACCATGGAGGACGTCCTCCCTTGACCTATAGCGGGACAGGATCACAGAGAGGTTAAAAGGCCCCTCCCACCTCCACCCTCCAGTGTTTTTTCAAAGTACCACCGAAGGATGGCAGGAAATGGTCTAAACGCGCCCTTACAAACGCGTATGTAAGAAACCATTGAACAACTTCTTCTTTATCTCTAGCCTTGGCAACTCGACGGACCATCCGCCGAAGATTGATCCCTTGCAATCCTAAAGAGAAACATAAGGGAGGGAATTAAGGGTGCTGTCCTGAGGGACTACCTGGAAATAGAATTACCGGTAGGTCTAATTTCCTTTTCCCATTACGTCCCTCAGGACAGCACCATGGAGAATACCAAAGAAATATCCCAGGGTGGGAACAGAAGCTCAAGGACCAAAGTCCCAGGTAAGAACCAGGTTAGATATAGAAATGATCTGAAAGATCAAAAAGAAATATAGATATCTAAAGAAATTCGTAAAGATAATCACAGTAGTGAGTGTCCGATATATGTTTATAATGGCCAATTCCAGTATGAATGTGGTAAACAAGACATGCCGCAGAGACGGAGAGTGAAACACAGCCGTTGTACCCCAATACCACTAATGAACCGCAGAGAATTACAGTTATTGTGATATAGACACCGCAGCCACAGAATAGCCTTAAAAATCTTATTGCCCAGCAAAAATATTGTGATAGTTACAATCACCACACAATGAAGACTGTACAGACCAGTAATCGGCTGGATGTGCTTAACAACACGGGACTGTTCCTTCATTGGTCCTCCTGGGCTCAGATTAAACCTTGGTTAGAGACCGGCTTACCATACTACGAGGAGACCTGCAGGACAGAGACCCTGGACTGCTGAAAGATCAAGCCAAATAACAGTTAGTACATGGAAAATGGCAGAGCATTGGGATGTATGTACCCTACTCATTCTGGAGATCATGTCTACTCCGAAACCTTAGAGGTCTCAACCCCCAGTAAGGGTTGGATATTATTGGAACTAAGGAAATACTCCATCTGGCAGGTAATATCTCCTGCTAGTACCAACATTGGGCTTCTCGGTAGAAGTGTTAAAAGGAAGATATGGATCACCACTCTTGCTTTACTGATGTTAGACACGGGGAGTCTGGACTCTGGAATCGATGACAGTAAGCGGAGGGGGGGGAGGATGTTGGTAAAAATCCTTTGACACAGGATATTTGACTGTCTCTATATGAGTTATTAGCTACGACATTATATATACAGTATGTGCCAACTTATTTATATATTATATCGTAAAAGGCAATTTTCTTAGAGATGTTTATACACCCCGACTGCCCTGGTGGGAGGAACCATATTCTAAAACTAGAGGGAAGTAGTTTCCTTCCCCTCGAGAGGGAGATTTTTTACTGTGAGTCAGAAGGACTATGAGGCCTCAACTGTAAGAGTCCTGGATACAGATTCTTTTACATTAGGAGCCCTGACTGCTGTACGAGCAGTGGGTATGGGATCTTCTGCCACATGACAGTGCCGCCGATTTGCCATAAAGTACAAAGGCAGTAATGCCGTCCCTGGTAAACGTAATACAATGGATTTAGGGGTCAAGAATCTGTTTACCGGGTGTTGATCAAGGAAACTAGTCCGACTGCCATATGTGGAGTCGGGAAGGATTCTTTTTCACCTCATGAGATTTCCTGCTTTCAGCACAGTAGTATGTCCACTTACAGGATGAGCCCCAAAGACGTCTGTCTCCCTTTAAAGCCAACTATGAAAGAGACTTGCCTTTAGTCCTCAAGGCAGTAACTCACTTGAGAGTTCTGTTCCAATCCTGAAGAAATGCTAAGTTACTAGGCCAATTCAGGCATAGCTGTTCGTCTGGCTAAGCCCAGTTGCAAGGAATGAAGCAACCGAAGCTGGACCTGGGTCCTAAAATATGAGGATTCTATAACCGGAGTTGGCCCGAGACAAAAGTGAAGTGGTGGGCCGACCATACAATGTACGGCGACGCAATAAGGCACAAGTCAGAAGGTCTAAGCCAGAGGCACAAAACCACAATATCCGATGTACTATGAAGCACTGAGGTACTATGACACACGAATGACACATCTCGAGGCACTGAAGCATTATGATGCAATATGCACAGAAGCACTATGATGCAATATTATTATAGTGGCATTAATTTCATGGTGCTGTACATGAGAAGGGGCTACACACAAAGTTATAGATATAGTCTACAGTAAACAAATTTCCAATGACAGAGTGATACAGAAGGGAGAGAACCCAGTCCTTGCGGACTTACAATATGATGCATATAATGCACAAAGACTATGATGCAGTATGATGCAATAAAATGCACCAAGACACTATGATGCAGTATAATTCACAAAGACACTATGATGCAATATGATGCAGAAAGACACTATGATGTAATATGATGCAATATAATGTAGAAAGACACTATGATGCAATATGATGCACAAAGACACTATGATGAAATATAATGCAATGTAATGCAGAAAGACACTATGAGGCATATAGACACCATGATGCACCTTGATGCACAAAGACACTATGATGTAATATGATGCAATATAATGCAGAAAGACACTCATGTAGTATGATGCAACATAATGCACAAAGACACCCATGCAGTATGGTGCACCCTGATGCAACCTGATGCATAGAGGCACTATAAAGCACCATGATGCAATCTGCTGCACAAAGGCACTATGAAACACCAAGATGCACCCTGATGCAACATGATGTAATATGATGCATAGAAGTACTATGTAGAACTATGATGTAATATAATGCATAGAGGCACTATGAAGTACTATGATGCCCAAAGGAACCATGATGTAATATGACGCATAGAGGCACTATGATGTAATATGACGCATAGAGGCACTATGATGCACACAGGCACTATGATGCAATATGATGTTATATGAAGCATAGAGGTACTATGAAGCACTCTGATGCAATATGATACACAGAGGCAATAAATATGATGCATAGAGGCACTATGATACAAAGTGATGTACAGAGGCACTCAATATGATGCATAGAAACACTATGATGCAATGTGATGTACAGAGACACTCAATATGAAGCCTAGAGGCACTATGATTCAATACGATGCCCAGAGGCACTCAATATGATGCATAGAGGAACAATGATGGAATATGATAAATGATGTAATATAACACATAAAGGCACTATGAAGCATTCTGATGCAATATGGTGCACAGAGGCAATCAATATGATGCATAGAAGCACTATGATGCAGTACCACGCACAGAGGCACTCAATATGATGCATAGAGACAACATGATATATGATGTAATATGACACAAAGGCACTATGAAGCACTATGATGCAGTACAATGCACAGGGGCAATCAATATGATGAATAGAGACACCATGATGCAGTACAATGCACAGGGGCACTCAATATGATGAATAGAGGCACCATGATGCAGTACAATGCACAGGGGCACTCAATATGATGAATAGAGGCACTATGATGCAGTACAATGCACAGAGGCACTCAATAAGATGAATAGAGGCACCATGATGCAGTACAATGCACAGGGGCACTCAATATGATGAATAGAGGCACTATAAAGCAGTACAATGCACAGTGGCACTCAAAATGATGAATAGAGGCACTATGCTCAATATGATGCATAGAGGCACTATGCTGCAGTACAACTGCTATACCATGCTTGAAAGTGTCCAAACAAGAGACCAGGTCCCAGTTAGAGCCAAGAGAGCAATCTCTCAGAGTTCCAGATAAATCTCAAGCCTGAATAGTAGTTCTCAATTGTCAGACTGACCCCACCCGAAGGAGCTAATTAATGCACCACAGCTGGAGGGCAGTCTTCATGGAGACGATGTGCTGCATTAACACTATGCGTCCTCCTATGGATGGAGTAGTTAAGTTGCAACTAACTGAAGTCAAATCATGAGATGTAGCCTGGACATATGGCCTTATCATAGCTTAGAGGTCCAAGGCCTGACTGCATACATGTGAAAACACACTCAGCATATGAGGCTCTATGCTCAGCTTCGGCACAAAGGCATGAGACTAGCATCAGTCCAGAGGCCTAGGTCATCAACACATTCCATGATGCACTCACCTGTGCTGGCTCCATACCTGCTAAAAAGACAGGGGGAGCTGGTAACGCCGAGAGCCCAGCATGGAGGGAAGCGGCGTCCCGCCAGGAATGCTGCATTACTGCCAGTGATTTCCTCTCTTGTGCCCCCCGAGATCCAGGAAACCTGTCTGTTGCCTGTCTCGTTCTGCACCTCCGCGTTCAACCATGGAACGCACGCTGGCCTCTAGCTCCGGCGCCCTGACGTCACCAGAAGCGCCATGGCTCCCCCGCACGACTTCCGGTATCTTGCGCTGGAATGCCGGCCAGTGTCAGAGCCGAGAGCCTCCACTGAGGAGGAAGCGGCTCTACCCAGGAGCTTCATCCACTCACTGGTCTTTGTGGCTGAGGGACTCCCCCCAGGAGAGTTTCAGCCCCGGGCTACTTGACAGGGGGAAGGATTGGACCAGCAGCACGATCCCCCTGGGTCTTGGAAAACGTCCACCTTCTATCTTCGCTCCACTCCTGGAGCAACCTCTCATACAACCGTCCCCTGTAGGGACAGGAAAAACACTGGAGGGTGGAGGTGGGAGGGGCCTTTTAACCTCTCTGTGATCCTGTCCCGCTATAGGTCAAGGGAGGACGTCCTCCATGGTGCTGTCCTGAGGGACGTAATGGGAAAATA
The DNA here is from genome assembly GCA_033576555.1 of Oophaga sylvatica. Classification (NCBI taxonomy): domain Eukaryota; kingdom Metazoa; phylum Chordata; class Amphibia; order Anura; family Dendrobatidae; genus Oophaga; species Oophaga sylvatica. Next base: position 47,649 of record JARQOD010003783.1, on the reverse strand, counting down.
CCCAAAAGTGACACCATTCTAAAAATTTATGTGACTAAACAGTAGAAAACCCCCACAAATGACACCATTTTGGAAACTGGACCCCCTAAGGAACTTATCTAGATCTGTTGTGAGCACTTTGTACCCCCAAGTGCTTTACTAAAGTTTATAATGCCTGGGTGTGAAAAAAAAAAAAAAAATTTTCCACAAAAATGATTTTTTAGTCACAAATTTTTGATTTTTCCCAAGGAAATTGGGCAGCAAAAATTGTTGTCCAATTTGTCCTGATTACGCTGATACCCCATATGTGGAGGGAGAACTGTTTGGGCACACGGCAGCGCTCGAAATGGAAGTAATGACGTTTTGGAATGCAGACTTTGATGGGTGTCATGTTCAGATTGCAGAGCTCCTGATGTGCCTAAACAGTGGAAAACCCCTCACAAGTGACCCCATTTTGGAAACTAGACCCCCTAAGGAACTTATCTAGTTCTGTGATGAGCACTTTGAACCCTCAAGTGCTTCACAGAAGTTTATAATGCCCGGGCATGAAAATAAAAAATCCTAGTTTTTTTCCCACAAAAGTTATCTTTTATTATTATTATTCATTTATATAGCACCATTTATTCCATGGTTCTTTACATGTGAAAAGGGGAAATCTAGACAAGTACAATAGACATGTGTAAGACAAGGGACATACAAGTACAGAAGGAGAGAGGACCCTGCCCGCGAGGGCTCACAGTCTACAGGGATGGGTGAGGATACACTAGGAGAGGGTAGAGCTGGTTGTGAGGTGGTTCAGTAGACTGAGGATCATTGCAGGCTGTAGGCTTGTTGGAACAGGTGGGTCTTCAGGTTCTTCTTGAAGGTTACCGTTGTTGGTGAGAGTCTGATGTGTTGCGGCAGAGAGTTCTAGAGTGTAGGGGAAGCACGGGAGAAGTCTTGTATACGGTTGTGGGAAGAAGAGATATGGGGTAGCAGAGAAGGAGATCTTGAGAGGATCAAAGGTTGCGAGCAGGTAGGTACCGGGAGACTATGTCACAGATGTATGGAGGAGACAGGTTGTGGATGGCTTTGTATGTCATGGTTAGGGTTTTGAACTGGAGCCTCTGGGCAATAGGAAGCCAGTGAAGGGCCTGGCATAGGGGGGAGGCTGGGTAATATCGGGGAGACAGGTGGATTAGTCGGGCAGCAGAGTGTAGGTTGGACTGGAGTGGTGCTAGAGTGCTGGAGGGGAGGCCAGAGAGTAAGAGGTTGCAGTAGTCAAGGCGGGAGATGATAAGGGAGTGCACTAGTGTTTTTGTGGTTTCATGGTTGAGGAATGCGCAGATCCAGGAAATATTTTTGAGTTTGAGGCGGCAGGACGAGGCAAGGGCTTGGATATGTGGTTTGAAAGAGGGGGCAGATTCGAAGATCACTCCAAGGCACCGAGCGTGTGGGACTGGGTGAAAGCGAGCAGCCATTGATATTGATGGATAGGTCTGGTGGAGGGGTAGAGTGAGATGGGGGAAAGATGATAAATTCTGTTTTGTCCATGTTCAGTTTGAGAAAGCGAGCAGCAAAGAAGGCCAAGATAACAGACAGACATTGCGGGATTTTGGTCAGTAAGGAGGTGAGGTCAAGTCCAGATAGGTAGATCTGCGTGTCATCAGCATAGAGATGATACTGCAAACCGTGGGATTCTATGAGCTGTCCCAGGCTGAATGTGTAGATGGAGAAGAGTAGGGGTCCTAGGACTGAGCCTTGAGGAACACCAACAGACAGAGGGCGAGTTGAGGAGGTGGTGTGTGAGAGGGAGAAACTAAATGTTCGGTCTGTTAGGTATGATGAGATCCAGGATAGGGCCAAGTCTGTGATGCTAAGAAATTAGAGAATCTGTCACAGAGGGGAATGGTCCACGGTGTTGAAGACAGGTCCAGGAGAAGGAGGAAAGAGTAGTGTTGCTTGCTCTTGGCGGTTAGTAGGTTGTTAGTGACTTTAGTTAGGGCAGTTTCAGTTGAGTGATGCGGTTGGAAGCCAGATTGTAACCGGTTAAAGAGGGAAGAGGAGGAGAGGTGGGAGGACAGTTCAAGATGTACATGCTGTTCCAGTAGTTTTGAGGCATAGGGGAGAAGAGATATTGGGCGATAGTTAGGCACAGAGGATGGGTTGAGGGAGTGCTTTTTGAGGATGGGTTTGATTAAGGCATGTTTGAAAGATGAGGGAAAAACACCATTTGTAAGTGAAAGGTTGAATGTTATGTTACGGTAGCTGAGGAGTGCAGGTAAAAATGCAAAATATAGCAAAAACACAAAATAAGAAATTGTCTTATCTGATAGCAGGAGATGCAGACACGACACAGCAGGCTACAAGGGAAACTGGAAAGAAGGATTCAGACCAGAACAATTGATCACCGGCAACCCTGATGGGAAAATGACTCCCTTATATAAGACCAATCAGTAACACCTGATTCCCAGTCCTCACAATCCTCACTAGTACCGCTTGTAACCACCAGAGGGAGCCTCTGCTCAGAACTCATCTCAAACCCATTCATAACAGTACCCCCCCCTTGAGGAGGGGTCACGGAACCCTCATTTGAGCAACCAGGTCGGTCAGGATGAGTTCTATGATACGCACGGATAAGTCTCCTAGCATGAATGTCCGAAGCAAACACCCAAGAATTGTCTTCCTGACCATAACCTCTCCATTTAACCAAATACTGGAGTCTTCGTCTAGAAAAACGAGAATCCAATATTTTCTCAACCACATACTCCAGATTGCCCTCAACCAAAACAGGGTCAGGAGGCACAGCAGCAGGAACCACTGGCTCAACAAACCTCTTCAACAAGGACTTGTGGAACACATTATGGATCTTAAATGTCCCTGGAAGAAGCAAACGAAAAGAAACAGGATTAATAATCTCCATGATCTTATAAGGTCCAATGAACCTAGGCTTAAATTTAGGAGATGCTACTCTCATAGGAATATTCTTTGAGGACAACCAGACCAAGTCCCCCACTTTAAACCGAGGACCATCAGTCCTATGCCGGTTAGCAAACCGCTGGGCCCTCTCCTGAGAGAGGGACAACCTCTCCACCACCTGGTCCCAAATCTGCTGCATACGCTCAACAACAGAGTCAACACCTGGACAGACAGAAGCCTCCGTCTGTCCTGAAGAAAATCGAGGGTGAAACCCAGAATTACAGAAAAACGGAGACATCAAAGTGGCAGAGCTAGCCCTATTATTAAGAGCAAACTCAGCCAAAGGCAAAAAAGAGACCCAGTCATCCTGATCAGCAGACACAAAGCATCTTAGATAAGTCTCCAATGTCTGGTTTGTTCTCTCAGTTTGACCATTGGTCTGAGGATGAAATGCCGAGGAGAAAGACAATTGAACACCCAGTTTAGAACAAAAAGTCCTCCAAAATCTGGAAACAAACTGGACTCCTCTGTCAGACACAATGTTCTCAGGAATGCCGTGTAAACGAACCACGTGCTGAAGGAACAACGGCACCAATTCAGAGGAGGAAGGCAACTTAGGTAATGGCACAAGATGTATCATTTTGGAAAACCTATCACAAATTACCCAGATGGTGGTCATTCTCTGAGAAACAGGAAGATCGGAAATGAAATCCATAGAGATATGGGTCCATGGTCTCTTGGGCACAGGCAATGGCATCAACAAACCACTAGAGCGAGAGCAAGGCTTGGAGCGAGAGCAAGTCCCGCAGGACTGCACAAATTCCCTGACATCGCGAGACAAGGTAGACCACCAAAAGGACCGACTAACCAAGTCTCTGGTACCAAAAATTCCGGGATGCCCAGCCAATGCGGAACAATGAATCTCAGACATCACACTCTTTTTCCATTGGTCCGGGACAAACAATTTTCCAACAGGGCAGCGCTCGGGCCTATCCTCCTGACACCCCTCCAGAACAAGTCTCAAATTGGGCGAGATGGCGGAAAGAACTACACCCTCCTTCAAAATAACAGAGGGATCAGATAGCTCAGGAGAGTCCGCAAGGAAACTCCTCGAGAGGGCATCCGCCTTAACATTCTTAGTGCCAGGAAGAAAGGAAACCACAAAATTAAAACGTGTGAAAAACAAGGCCCACCTGGCCTGTCTAGGATTGAGTTGCTTGGCAGATTCCAGATAGACCAGATTCTTATGGTCCGTAAGGACCACCACCTGATGTTTGGCTCCCTCCAGCCAATGTCTCCACTCTTCAAAAGCCCACTTCATGGCCAATAACTCCCGATTACCCACGTCATAATTACGTTCAGTAGGAGAAAATTTTCGAGAGAAAAAGGCACAAGGGTTACTTTTAGAGGTCTCTGGATCTTTTTGGGACAAAACGGCACCTGCCCCAATTTCAGAGGCATCAACTTCCACCTGAAATGGCAGAGAAACATCAGGCTGCCGTAGAACAGGAGCAGAAGTGAATCTCTGCTTAAGTTCCTGAAACGCAGAGACTGCCTCAGGAGGCCAATTCACCACATCAGAACCCTTTCTGGTCAAATCAGTTAATGGTTTAACAATAACCGAGAAATTACCATTAAATTTACGATAAAAATTAGCAAAACCCAAAAATCTCTGAAGAGCCTTTAATGAAGTAGGTTGGACCCAATCACAGATGGCCTGAACCTTGACCGGGTCCATTTCAATAACAGATGGGGACAAAATGAATCCCAGAAATGAGATCTTCTGTACGCCAAAAAGACACTTTGATCCCTTCACATACAGAGCATTCTCTCTCAAAATCTGGAATACAGTTCGAACATGTTTCACATGAGAGTCCCAGTCATTAGAAAAAATCAAGATATCATCCAAATAAACAATCAGAAACTTGTCCACAAAATCCCTGAAAATGTCATTCATGAAGGACTGGAAGACGGAAGGAGCATTAGTGAGCCCAAAGGGCATCACAAGGTACTCAAAATGCCCTTCAGGGGTGTTAAATGCCGTCTTCCATTCATCCCTGTGCTTAATGCGAATAAGGTTATACGCCCCCCTGAGGTCAAGCTTGGTAAACCAAGTAGCGTTTTTCACCCTGGAAAACAGGTCAGAAATCAAGGGTAACGGGTATTGATATTTCACAGTAATATTGTTCAAGAGACGATAATCAATACACGGCCTTAATGAACCATCTTTTTTGGCCACAAAGAAAAAACCGGCACCTAAGGGTGAAGAGGATGGTCTGATATGACCCTTCTCCAATGATTCCTTGATATAAGACCGCATAGCGTCATGTTCAGGTACAGACAAGTTAAAAAGGCGACCTTTAGGGAATTTACTACCTGGCACTAATTCAATAGCGCAGTCATAGCTCCTATGGGGAGGTAAGGATGCAGATTTACTTTCGCTAAACACATCAGAAAAATCAAACAAAAAGTCAGGAACATCCTCAGCCTGGGGGGAGGCAGAAAAAACAGGAGTGTTGGTATTAACACATTGGCAGCCCCAACTGGTTACAGACACAGATTTCCAATCCAAAACAGGATTATGAGACTGTAACCAAGGGAAACCCAGCACTATAATGTCATGCAGATTATATAGAACCAAAAATTTGCAGCACTCCTGGTGATCAGGTTCAACCCTCATTATCACCTGAGTAGAAAACTGGGGTTTATTCTCAGCCAAAGGGGTAGAATCGATCCCCAGTAAAGGAATAGACTTCTGTAGGGTATCAAGGGAAACCCACAACGTTTAGCAAAATCATAATCCATCAGGTTAATAGCTGCTCCAGAATCAACGAAAGCCTGAGCAGAAAATGAGGACAGAGAGCATATCAGAGTGACAGTTAATAAAAACTTAGTCTGAACACTACCCAAGACAACTGAGCGTGCAAAATGTCTTCCCCGCTTAGGGCAGACTGAAATAGCATGAGAGGCATCACCACAGTAGAAAAATAACCCATTGCGCTTTCGAAAATCATGACGCTGTGCCCCAGACACCACTCCATCACACTGCATGGGCTCAGCAGCTGGCTCACAAGGCAACACCACTCCACGCATACTTCTCCGCTCACGCAAACGTCTGTCAATTTGAATCGCTAATGACATAGAATCATTGAGACCAGAGGGGACAGGGAATCCCACCATAACATCCTTTACATTATCCGACAGACCCTTCCGGAAAAGGGCCGCCAAAGCGTCGTCATTCCATTTGGTCAGGACTGCCCACCTACGGAATCTCTGACAGTATAACTCAGCGTCATCAAGCCCCTGATTTAATGCCAACAAGGCTTTTTCAGCTTGATCAATGACATTAGGCTCATCGTACAATAACCCCAAAGCCTGAAAAAATGCATCAACATCACTCAAAACAGGATCCCCAGGTATCAGGGAAAAAGCCTAATCCTGAGGATCGCCGCGCAGGAGAGAGATGATAATTTGAACCTGCTGCGCTGCGTTTCCTGAGGACTTAGATTTTAAGGCAAGAAACAATTTACAATTATTTTTGAAATTCTGAAACTTAGCTCGATCCCCTTAAAACAAATCTGGCATGGGGATCCTAGGTTCCACAACAGGCAACCTAGCAAGATATGCAGCAATACTCTGAACCTCAGTGGCAAGCTGATCCACACGGCCAGACAACTGTGCAAACTCCATTGGGAGAAAAGATCCTCCCCAGCACCCAGAGATACAGAGGGAAAAAAAAAAAAAAAAAAAATGCAACAAACAGAAAAATATCTCTGACAACTTTTCTTCCTTCAAAATATTTTTTCCCTTCTGTGAGTACCATACAATTTTTATGGCCGGTGATACTGTTATGTTACGGTAGCTGAGGAGTGCAGGTAAAAATGCAAAAATATAGCAAAAACACAAAATAAGAAATTGTCTTATCTGATAGCAGGAGATGCAGACACGACACAGCAGGCTACAAGGGAAACTGGACAGAAGGATTCAGACCAGAACAATTGATCACCGGCAACCCTGATGGGAAAATGACTCCCTTATATAAGACCAATCAGTAACACCTGATTCCCAGTCCTCACAATCCTCACTAGTACCGCTTGTAACCACCAGAGGGAGCCTCTGCTCAGAACTCATCTCAAACCCATTCACAACAGTTGAAGAGGTGTGTAAGAGTTAGGATGAAGACTGTAGCAAAGTTAGGCATGAGGTGGGACAGGAGCAGGTCAAGCGTGCAAGTGGTGAGGTGTGATCTTGACACGAGGGTGGAGGGCTGATCTTCTGTCAGAGTGGAGAAGCTAGTTTTGGGAGAACAGGGCTGAGTGGCTAAGAGGGGCATTGGGGCTGCAGGCCAAAGCTATCTCTGATCGTATCGATCTTCTGCTTAAAGAAAGAGGCAAAGTCTTCAGCAGAAATGAGAGGAGAGGGAAGAGGTGCTGTGGGACAGGGTATAGAATTGAAAGGGTTGAAGAGCTGTTTAGGGTTATGAGATAGGGAGGATATGAGAGATGCAAAGTAAGTTTGTTTTGTGGCAGAGAGCGTGGACTTGAAGCTGGCAAGGGACTGCTTGTATGCATTGAAGTGCTCGGTAGAATGGGTTCTCTTCCATCTGCAAAAACTTGTAGATGATTGTGGCAGGATGTTAGAAATGAGTGTGGGGATGTGTTGAGGAGGGCCAGGATTTGGGGATACGTTGCCAGCGATGAGGAGTAGCAGACAGAACATTCATTAGAAGGTGGGAGCAGGATAGGACATGATGTGGCCCTGTGTGTCTTGGGAAAAAGGCTTGTATGTGGAGAAACAGTTCTGAGGAGGAGGTGAGATGCCTGGGGAGGATGGAGGGAGAAATGACTACTTCCTTATTAGGTAGGGGATTACAGGAGATCTGACAAAATAGAGAAGTATGGGGGTGAAAGTGAGAAGAAACTGAAACATAGTGGTTGTATATTCTGTTACCTTGCAGCCAAATGCATTCGAGAATTCTAGTCTAATTCACAGTAGAGTAATTAGAAATCTGCAATTTGAAACATGGGATTTGAAATAGATGGATAAGACTACGTCTGGAGCCGACCCATGTCACTGAATATATGTGCAGCTAAAGACAATCAGGTGTGATTGGAAAGTGGGGTGTGACTGGCCAGGCCAGATGCATAGAGTTAAGCAAAGGTCATAAAAGGGGGAGGGGTTACACAGACCAATCAGATGTGTGGTAAAGATAAGAAGAATGGAGTACAATTATGTATACAGGAAGATGGGTGAGCAAATTATTCCAGAAAACAAAGTAATTCACATGGGGCATTCAGGAACACGGTAAAGCAGTGGAAAGTTAGCAGTTCATACCTGTGGGAACAGAAGAGCATCTCGGTCACGATGAGAAGTGAAAAAACATGCGAGTTGTAAGAGTAAAATATTAATTTTTATTGAAAAAAGGCTAAAATTTAAAAAGTTGTATATACAAGAGTACAAGAGTTTCCAAAAAAGAGATCATGGAATAGAGCAGCCGTATAGCAGGAAAGATGCTAATAATTCCTATGAATGCAGTATATTTGAGCTCAAAATAGCTTCAATAAAATGCAGATATACAGAGTTGCCAATAGTTGTCATATTTTAACCCAAAACAAATTGTAATGTTACATGACAGAAAGATAAGGATGCTTGAGTCTATTTTTAAAGTGTGCGGGTGTAAACAATTATCTTAACAGGCTACATAAGCTCGTGATTATCCACTTTAGACAACAGCCAATTACAATTTAGCAACTGGGATATAACTTCCCTAACACCTTCATTACATACCCAAGACCCGGAAGAAGCTACCACAGAGAAACGGTGCCCGTCGGGCGCTTGGAATAGAGCGATGCTGATCGCCACCCTTTCACAGCCTCTCAGCCTGTCCTTAGCATTTTATGTGCTAGTAAGTACCAAATATCTTTTTTCATTGCACACAAGCACAGGCTGCTGCACATTATATTATTGCGCATGTGGTTACCTGCACACAATCATTATATAGGAGGCTTTGTAGGTGGTGTTTTCCATTGCATACTTCTGCCTATATACAGAGTAGCTATATTTTCCTCTTTGCACTAAGGCACTTTAAAAAGACACATGTAGTCTTATGTTATGTTACACAACATCGCACTGTGCCTTGCTATTATGGTTACCCCCTTTTTATTTATTTATTGTCATTTTCCCGCTGTCTCTTAAATTTGACCAACCTTTGAATCCTGTTGCTATATCACATGATAATTTGCATGCAATTTCAGTACAGGAGACTTGCCTGATAGGATATCCTTGTGTTTAACACCTTAACGACCGCCGATATGCCTTTTAACGGCGGTCATTAAGGGTACTTAAAAAGCCTATAGCGCCCCCCAGAGTCGGAACTTCTCTGGGGTCTCGGCTACCAGGGGTAGCCGAGACCCCAAAGAGCATGATTCGGGTCGGTTTTTACCGACCCCGCTTTTGCGATCGCCGTTATTAACCCTATAACGGCGATCGCAAAAAAAGCTATTTTCCCTTTAATTTCTCTCTCCTCTGATGTGATCCCCAGGACCCCAGATCAGCCCCCTGTGCCTCCCGGTGTCCCCCCAGTCCTCCTGTGGCTCCCGCAGCTACCAGCATCTTTTTCCAGTAAAGAAAATGGCGGGCGCATGCGCAATGCGCCCGCCGAGCCGGATTTTCTCTGGGGTCTCAGCTACCAGGTGTAGCCGAGACCCCAGAGAACATAATTAGGGTACCCCCAGTCTCCCCGCTTTTGCAATCACCGTTATTAACCCTATAACGGCGATCGCAAAAGAAAAAAAAAGACGCAATCCTGCCTGCAATTTCTCTCCCCTCTGATTTAATCGCACATCAGAGGGGAGAGAAATAGGGTCCCCAGGACCCCCGATCCCCTCCCGGTACCTGAAGGTGTTCTCCCATGGCCCCTCTGCATTCCTGCAGCGCCCCCTGTCCTCCGATCCTCCGTCCTCTTCATCCTGTAAAAAAAAATATGGCGGGCGCATGTGCAGTGCGCCCATCGAATCTGCCTTGCGGCAGATACAAAAAATGAATGACTCCATTCATTCTCTAAAAGTACATTTTGATCACTGTGATAAACTATCACAGTGATCAAAATAAAAAAAAAGAGTACATCAACCTCCCCTTTATCTGCCCTTTTGTTAGGGACATATAACAAAATAAAGAATTTTATTTATTTTTATTTTTCCATTAGGGTTAGGGTTACAATTAGGGTTAGGGTTAGGCTGGGTTCATACTGCGTTATGGCAGTCCGTTAGATGGACTGCGTTACACCGCGGTGTAACGCAGTCCGTTAAAGCTGCCATTCACCCCCTTTTGATGGCGCACCGCGACACATGCCGTAAAGCGGCATGCTTTCGCGACGTGCCATCATTCAGTGACGGAGCCTCAGACGCGGGCTGCAGCGCCTGGGACCCGTCACCACTAGCGCAGATGAATCATCTGCTGATTCCTCTACGCTAGCGGGTGTAGCATAACGCGATTGCGTTATGCTATAACGTTACCAGCCCGTCAACGCCTGTTGAACGGGCTGGTAAAACGCAATATGATCCTAGCCTTAGTGTTAGGGTTATAATTAGGGTTAGGGTTGGAATTAGGGTTAGGGTTATAATTAGGGTTGGAGTTACAATTAGGGTTAGGGTTACAATTAAGGTTGGGATTAGGGTTAGTGCTGGGATTAGGGTTAGGGGTGTGTTGGGGCTAGGGTTGGAGCTAGAATCGAGGGGTTTCCACTATTTAGGCACATCAGGGGGTCTCCAAACACGACGTGGCGTTCAAAAAGTCAAATGGCGCTCCCTCCCTTCGAGCTCTGCCGTGCGCCCAAACAGTGGTTTACCCCAACATATGGGGTATCAGCACACTCAGGAGAAATTGCTCACCAATTTTGGGGTTCTAATTTCTCCTGTTACCCTTGGGAAAATAAAAAAAAGCTGGGTAAAAAAATCATGTTGAGGAAAAAAAAGATTTTTTTTTCACAGCTCTGCGTTTATAAATTTTTGTGAAACACTTGGGGGTTCAAAGTGCTCATCACACATCTAGGTAAGTTCCTTAAGGGGTCTAGTTTCCAAAATGGGGTCACTTGCGGGGGGTTTCCGCTGTTTAGACACATCAGGGGGTCTCCAAACACGACGTGGCGTTCAAAAAGTCAAATGGCGCACCCTCCCTTCCAAGCCCTGCCATGTGCCCAATCAGTGGTTTAACCCAACATATGGGGTAACAGAGTACTCAGGACAAATTGCACACCAATTTTGGCATTCTAATTTCTCCTGTTAACCTTGGGAAAATAAAAAAAAAGCTGGCTAAAAAAATCATTTTTGAGGAAAAAAATGATTTTTTATTTTCAAGGTTCTGCATTTATAAATTTCTGTGAAGCACTTGGGGGTTCAAAGTGCTCACCACACATCTAGATAAGCTCTTTGGGGGGTCTAGTCTCCAAAATGGTGTCACTTGCAGGGGGTTTCTACTGTTTAGGCACATCAAGGGCTCTGCAAACACAACATGACGCCCGCAGAACATTCCATCAAAGTCTGCATTACAAAATGGCGCTCCTTCCCTTTCAAGCTCTCCCATGCGCCCAAACAGTAGTTTCACCCCACATATGGGGTATCAGCGTACTCAGGAAAAATTGCACAACAACTTTTGGGGTCCAATTTCTCCTGTTACCCTTGGGAAAATAAAAAAATAGCAGGCTAAAGAATCATTTTTGAGGAAAAAAATTATTTTTTATTTTCACGGCTCTACGTTATAAACTTCTGTGAAGCACTTGGGGGTTCAAAGTGCTCACCATACATCTAGATAAGTTCCTTAAGGGGTCTAGTTTCTAAAATGGTGTCATTTGTGGGGCGTTTCCACTATTTAGGCATATCAGGGGCTCTCCAAACGCGACACGGCTTCCAATTTTAATTCCAGCCAATTTTGGTTTGAAAAAGTCAAACGGCGCTCCTTCCCTTCCAAGCCCTGCCGTGCGCCCAAACAGTGGTCCCCCCCACATATGGGGTATCAGCGTACTCAGGACAAATTGGACAACAACTTTTGTGGTCTAATTTCTCCTGTTACCCTTGGGAAAATAAAAAATTGGGGACTAAACGATCAGGTTTGTGGAAAAAATATGATTTTTTATTTTCACGCCCGGGTGTTAAAAACTTCTGTGAAGCACTTGGGGGTGCAAAGTGCTCACCACACATCTAGATAAGTTCATTAGGGGGTCTAGTTTCCAAAATGGGGTCACTTGTGGGGGGTTTCCACTGTTTAGACACATCAGGGCCTCTACAAACGTGACATGGCATCCAGCCAATTCTGCGTTGAAAAAGTCAAACGGCGCTACTTCCCTTCCAAGCTCTGCTTTGCACCCAAACAGTGGTTTACCCCCACATATCGGGTATCAGCATGCTCAGGACAAATTGCACAAAAAATTTTGGGGTTTTGTTACCCTTGGGAATATAAAAATTGGGGTGAAAAGATCATCTTTGTGGAAAAAAATATGATTTTTTATTTTCACGGTTCTATGTTATAAACTTCTGTGAAGCACTTGGAGGCTCAAAGTGCTCACCACACATCTAGATAAGTTCCTTAGGGGGTATAGTTTCCAAAATGGGGTCACTTGTGGGGTTTCCACTGTTTAGACACATCAGGGCCTCTATAAACGCGACAAGGCATCCAGCCAATTCTGCGCTGAAAAAGTCAAACGGCAAGGGAAGCCTTGCGACCTCTGCCGTGCGCCCAAAAACCGATTTACCCCCACATGTGGGGTATCATCAAAAGTAAAGTTTTTGCAAAAAAAGTTAAATGTCAATTTTTTCCTTCCACATTGCTTCAGTTCCTGTGAAGCACGTAAAGGGTTAATAAACTTCTTGAATGTGGTTTTGAGCACCTTGAGGGGTGCAGCTTTTAGAATGGTGTCACTTTTGGGTATTTTCTATCATTTAGACCCCTCAAAGTGACTTCAAATGTGATGTGGTCCCTAAAAAAAACATGGTGTAAAAATAAGAAATCGCTGGTCAACTTTTAACCCTTATAACCAAAAAAAAAAATTTCCCCAAATTGTGCTGATTTAAAGTAGACATGTGGAAAATGTTATTTATCAAGAAATTTGTGTGACATATCTCTCTTGATTTAAGGGCATAATTATTTAAAGTTTGAAAATTGCCAAATTTTCAAAATTTTCGCCATATTTCCATTTTTTTCATAAATAAACACGTCATATCAAAGAAATTTTACCACTAACGTGAAGTACAATATGTCACGAAAAAACAATCTCAGAATCAGCGGGATTCATTAAAGCGTTCCAGAGTTATAACCTCATAAAATGACAGTGGTCAGAATTGTAATAATTGGCCCGGTCATTTAGCTGCAAATTGGCTCTGTCACTAAGGGGTTAAACATCTAACTTCATAGAGCTTATATAGTCTGTTAAAGCCTGGGTCTCACATAGCGATACACCAGCGATCCTGACAACGATCAGGATCGCTGGTGTATCGCTACATGATCGCTGCTGAGCTGCCAAACAGGCAGCTCAGGCAGTGATCAGCACAGGGACACTGCGGGTAAACATCGCTTAGTTACCCGCACTATACCTTGGATACCAGCGCCCTGATGCAGGGAGCTGATAACCAAGGTACACATCGGGTTAACAGGCGCTGCACGGTGCCTGGAAACCCGCTGTGTACCTTGGTTACCAGCTCCCTGCATCGGGGCGCTGGTATCCAAGGTACACAGCGGGTTTCCAGGCACAGCCCCGCGCCTGAAAACCCGCTGTGTACCTTGGTTACCAGCGGATCGCTGGTCTCCCGCCTGTCACACGCAGCGATGCATGCCTGCCAGCGGGAGACCAGCGATCAAAAAAATGTCCTGACATTTCTGACACGACCAGCGATTCACAGCAGGGGCCTGATCGCTGGTACGTGTCAGACATAGCGAGATCGCTGCTGAGATCGCTGTTTAGCAGCGATCTCGGTAGCAATTTCGCTATGTGAGATGGGCCCTTAAGACACTTGTTTACACCAGCACACTTTAAAAATAGACTCAAGTATCCTTATCTTTCTGTTGCTATATCACATGATAATTTGAATGCAATTTCAGCACAGGAGACTTGCCTGACAGGATATCCTTGTGTTTAAACATCTAGCTTATATAGCCTGTTAAGATAATTGTTTACACCCGCACACTGTAAAATAGACTCAAGCACCCTTATCTTTCTGTCATGTAACATTACAATTTGTTTTGGGTTAAAATATGACAACTATTGGCACCTCTGTATATCTGCATTTTATTGAAGCTTTTTTTAGCTCAAATATACTGCATTCATAGGAATTATTAACATCTTTCCTGCTATACGGCTGCTCTATTCCATGATCTCTTTTTTGGAAACTCTTGTACTCTTGTGTATACAATTTTTTAAATTTTATCCTTTTTTCAATAAAAACTAATATTCTACTCTTACAACTCGCATGTTTTTTCACTTCTCATCTATGGCTGGCACCGCCCAGTGTAGATAATGTGTTAATATATTCTAGAATACTAGTCTAATTCACAGTAGTGTAATTAGAAATCTGTAATTTGAAAAATGGGATTTGAAACAGATGGAGCAGACAATGTCTGGAGCAGACCCATGCCACTGAATATATGTGCAGTTAAAGACCATCAGGTGTGATTGGAAAGTGGGGTGTGACTGGCCAGGCCAGATGGGGCATTCAAGAACACGGAAAGCGGTGGAAAGCTAGCAATTCATACCAGAAAACAAAGCAATTCATATGGGGCATTCAGGAACATGGGAAAGCGGTGGAAAGTTAGCAGTTCATACCAGAAAACAAAGCAATTCACATGGGGCATTCAGCAACACAGGAAAGCGGTGGAAAGTTAGCAGTTCATACCTATGAGAACAGAAGAACATCTCGGTCACAAGGTGATGATGACAATACTGTAGGAGTGATGTGTGGCCAAATGCATTCTAGAATTCTAGTCTAATTCACAGTAGTGTAATTAGAAATCTGTCTTTTGAAATATGGGATTTGAAATAGATGGAGCAGACCCATGCCACTGAGTATATGTGCAGCTAAAGACAATCAGGTGTGATTGGAAAGTGGGGTGTGACTGGCCAGATGCACAGAGTTAAGCAAAGGTCATAAAAAGGGGGAGGGGTTACACAGACCACTCAGATGTGTCGTAAAGACAAGAAGAATGGAGTACAATTATGTATACAGGAAGATGGGTGAGCAAATTATCCCAGAAAACAAAGTAAATCACATGGGGCATTCAGGAACACGGGAAAGCGGGGGAAAGTAAGCATTTCATACCAGAAAACAAAGCAATTCACATGGAGCATTAAGGAACATGGGAAAGTGATGGAAAGTTAGTAGTTCATAACAGAAAACAAAGCAATTCACATGGGGCATTCAGGAACACGGGAAAGCGGAGGAAAGTTAGCAGTTCATACGAGAAAACAAAGCAATTCACATGGGGCATTCAGGAACACCGGAAAGGGGTGTAAAGTTAGCAGTTCATAACTGTGCGAACAGAAGAACATCACTGTCACAAGGTGATGATGACAATACTGTAGGAGTGATGTGTGGCCAAATGCATTCAAGAATTCTAGTCTAATTCACAGTAGTGTAATAAGAAATCTGTAATTTTAAATATGGGATTTGAAATAGATAGAGCAGACCCAAGCCACTGAATATATGTGCAGCTAAAGACAATCAGGTGTGATTGGAAAGTGGGGTGTGACTGGCCAGGCCAGATGTACAGAGTTAAGCAAATGTCATAAAAAGGGGAAGGGGTTACACAGACCACTCAGATATGTGGTAAAGATAAGAAGAATGGAGTACAATTATGTATACAGGAAGATGGGTGGGCAAATTATACCAGAGAACAAAGCTATTCACATGGGGCATTCAGGAACACGGGGAAAGCGGTGGAAAGTTAGCAGTTCATACCTGTGGGAACAGAAGAACATCTCGGTCACAAGAAGATGATGACAATAGTGTAGGAGTGATGGGTGGCTAAATGCATTCAAGAATTCTAGTCTAATTCACAGTAGTGTAATTAGAAATCTGTAATTTGAAATATGTGATTTGAAATAGATGGAGCAGACTAAGTCTGGAGCAGACCCATGCCACTGAATATATGTGCAGCTAAAGACAATCAGGTGTGATTGGAAAGTGGGGTGTGACTGGCCAGGCCAGATGCACAGAGTTAAGCAAAGGTCATAAAAGGGGGGAGGGGTTACACAGACCACTCAGATGTGTGGTAAAGATAAGAAGAATGGAGTGCAATTATGTATACAGGAAGATGGGTGAGAAAATTATACCAGAAAACAAAACAATTCACATGGGGCATTCAGGAACATGGGAAAGCGTTGGAAAAATAGCAGCTCTTACCACAAAAGAAAGCAATTCACATAGGGCATTCAGGAACACTGGAAAGCGATGGAAAGTTTGCAGCTCATACCAGAAAACAAAGCATTTCACATGGGGCATTCGGGAACACGGGAAAGGGGTGAAAAGTTAGCAGTTCATGCCAGAAAACAAAGCAATTCACATGGGGCATTCAGGAATACGGGAAAACGGTGGAAAGTTAGCAGTTCATACCTGTGGGAACAGAAGAACATCTCGGTCACAAGGTGATGATGACAATACTGTAGGAGTGATGCATGGTCAAATGCATTCTAGAATTCTAGTCTACTTCAAAGTAGTGTAATTAGAAATCTGTAATTTGAAATATGGGATTTGAAATAGATGGAGCAGACTACGCCTGGAGCAGACCCATGCCACTGAATATATGTGCAGCTAAAGACAATCAGGTGTGATTGGAAAGTGGGGTGTGACTGGCCAGGCCAGATGCACAGAGTTAAGCAAAGGTCATAAAAGGGGGGAGGGGTTACACAGACCACTCAGATGTGTGGTAAAGATAAGAAGAATGGAGTGCAATTATGTATACAGGAAGATGGGTGAGAAAATTATACCAGAAAACAAAACAATTCACATGGGGCATTCAGGAACATGGGAAAGCGTTGGAAAAATAGCAGCTCTTACCACAAAAGAAAGCAATTCACATAGGGCATTCAGGAACACTGGAAAGCGATGGAAAGTTTGCAGCTCATACCAGAAAACAAAGCATTTCACATGGGGCATTCGGGAACACGGGAAAGGGGTGAAAAGTTAGCAGTTCATGCCAGAAAACAAAGCAATTCACATGGGGCATTCAGGAATACGGGGAAAACGGTGGAAAGTTAGCAGTTCATACCTGTGGGAACAGAAGAACATCTCGGTCACAAGGTGATGATGACAATACTGTAGGAGTGATGCATGGTCAAATGCATTCTAGAATTCTAGTCTACTTCAAAGTAGTGTAATTAGAAATCTGTAATTTGAAATATGGGATTTGAAATAGATGGAGCAGACTACGCCTGGAGCAGACCCATGCCACTGAATATATGTGCAGCTAAAGACAATCAGGTGTGATTGGAAAGTCACCAATTTTAGTCAGTAATTTTTTTTTCCCAAGGGTAACGGGAGAAATTGGACCACAAAAATTGTTTACCAATTTGTCCTGAGTACGCTGACACTCCATATGTGGGGGGAAACTGCTTGGGTGCATGGCACGGCTTGGAAAGGAAGTAATGTCGTTTTGGAATGCAGACTTTGATGAGTGTCATGTTCAGTTTGCAGAGCCCCTGATGCACCTAAACAGTGGAAACCCCCAGGTAACCCCATTATTGAAACTATACATCCTAAGTAGCCTATCTAGATCTGTTGTGAGCACTTTGAACACCAAAGTGCTTCAGGGATGTTTATGGTGCACGGGCATAAAAATAAAAAATCCTATTTTTTTCACAAAAACGCTCTCTTAGTCACCAATTTTTTGTTTTCCCAAGGGTAAAGGGAGAAATTGGACCACAAAAGTTGTTCAATTTGTCCTAAGTATGCTAATACCCCATATGTGGGGGGGAGACCACTGTTTGGGCGCACAGCAAAGCTCGGAAATGAAGGAGCACCATTTGACTTTTTCAAACAAAAATTGGATTGAATCGAGATTGGACGCCATGTCGCGTTTGGAGAGCCCCTGATGTGCCTAAATAGTGGAAACCCGCTGTTAGGGTCTGCGGAACGCACCAAATATATAATGTAAAGAGGTGCGTTCGCAGCCCAGGGTCCACCATGCAGGCGGAGCCTGCTGTTAGTAAAATGGTGCAAGAAGCGAACTCTGTTATCCCGCAGTCGCAAAAATAAACATTGTAACGCGCTGTGGCAATATATGCGAACTCTATAATTCCTCAGAGCCTCTAGAAGGCATGCCGCAGCGCTATATGGCGATGTGTGCGAACTCACTTAACACCACTGAGTCGCAAAATAAACACGCTAGGGCACTGTCTAGCGTTGAAAGCGAACCCTGTTACGTCACAGAGCCGCTGAGACAAACTTCTGTGTCCTGTCAGGCACCCAGGTACACAGTTGACTGCCAAGCGAAAATAGAACGTGATCATGCGCTAATGTCCTCGTGGGAGACACCCGCAATCTATGGCGTCTGAACGCCAGACCCTGAATACGGCAATCAAACTCCTCACCGGTTATGCCGGTAATCTAGGGCATCTAGGACACCGACCCTGACCAGCTAGCATATCAAACTCCTCACCGATTAAGTCGGTATTCTAGGGGCTTATTTCAGCCGGGCCCCAACCAAACCACGCATGACCACACTGGCGCAAAGCATATGACGATTGATACTAGCGCATGGCGGCCCAGCCATGCTACCCTTTTATAGTAACAGCTACAGGACCTGCCAGAAACAAGGACCAATGAAACTTGTTCCAGAACACCAGTAGTCACAGGACCTTCCTGGCGGACCAATAGGAGCTGCTGCAGTACCTGAGCATGTGACCCCTGATCTCCAATGAGAGATCTCACTCTGGGCATGCTCAGAAGGGGAAAACAAGGACTTTGTCCTAAAGACGTCTGCTCGCCGCTAACCAGTACTGGCCACAATAGCAGAGCCTGGAAGAGCAGCAGTAATCCTCTGCACACTGTTAGACTGGGCGAGATGCTGGGACCGACATCTAAGCTGAGCAGGCTCCACTGTGGACAGAGATGAATGGGGGACTGCAGCGGGACTGGTTCGAGACTTCCCCTGTGCAGCAGCGGGAACTCGAACCCCAACATTACCCCCCTCCTAGGGCTCCCCTTCTCTGGACCTCACTGCAGTCAAAGGCAGCAAAGAGCTGCAGAGCATTTACATGCTCTGCAGTCTCCCAAGACCTATCCTCAGGTCCATAGCCCCTCCAGTCCACCAAATAAAACTTTTTGCCCGTACCACCTTACACCCTATGATGGCGTTCACCTCATGGTCATCCGTAGACGAACCCGATGTCCTGGCAGATGACTCAGAAAACCGGGACATGAGCACAGGTTTCAGGAGGGATACGTGAAAGGTGTCGGAGATACCCAGGCGTGGTGGAAGAGCCAAACGGTATACCACAGGGTTAACCTGCTCGAGGACCTTGAAAGGACCCAGGTAGCGGGGTGCCAACTTAGTGGACTCAACTCGCAGCCTAATGTTAAGGGCGGAGAGCCACACCAAGTCCCCAGGAGCAAATGTTGGAGCGGGGAGCCGATGTGTATGGGCGGAGGACCTCATCCTCTCCTTGGACGCCTGAATGGCATCCTGGGTACAGTCCCAAATGTCCCATGCCTCCAAAGCCCAGTCTGCCACCCTGGAGATGGCAGAAGACACGGGCATGGGCACCGGAACCCGCAAATGCTGACCGTAGTGTAGGAGGAATGGAGTCTGTCTGGTGGAGTCAGACACAGCATTGTTTAGTGCAAACTCAGCCCATGGTAGCAAGGATGCCTAGTCATCCTGCCTGGCTGAGACAAAATGTCGTAGATAGGTGACCAAGTTCTGGTTGGCCCTCTCTACCAACCCATTCGTCTCAGGATGGTACCCTGAAAAGACATTTAGCTCAACACTGAGTAGACGACAAAGCTCTCTCCAGAACCGAGACGCAAACTGGAGACCTCGGTCACTGACAATTTTGTCCGGCATGCCGTGTAGATGGAAGATGTGCCTAACGAACAACGCTGCCAGAGCCCGTGCAGAAGGTAACCGTGGTAGCGGCACCAGATGCACCATTTTGGAATAATGGTCGGTGATTACCCAAATGATGGTGCAACACCGAGACTTGGGCAAGCCCACCACAAAGTCCATCCCAACAATCTCCCAGGGCCTGTCTGCCACCAGCAAAGTGTAAAGTAACCCAGCTGGCCGTTGTCGTGGAGACTTATTCTTGGTGCAGGAGACACACGCTCGAACGTAGTCCCCAACGTCACAGACCATATGCAGCCATCAGTATGTCCTCGCCAGCAATTCAGATGTCCTCTTTGCCCCAAAGTGTCCACCCACCCTGGACGAATGTGCCCAAGAGAGTACCTCCGATCGCAAATTGGTAGGCACAAAAGTCTTGCCCGAGGGCACAGACTCTAGCGAAACCTGGGCCACTGTTCTCAGGCTCTCTGTGGGAACAATAAGCCGAGGCTCCTCCACCTCCTCCTCAGAGGACACCACAGAGCGAGAGAGAGCATCGGCACAAATGTTCTTCTCTCCCGAGAGGAAATGGAGTGTGAAATGAAACCGGGAGAAGAATAAGGACCATCTGGCCTGGCGAGAGTTTAGCCGCTGGGCTGTCTGAAAAAAAAAACAAATTTTTGTGGTCGGTGAAGACTTGGAAGGGAAATCGGGCCCCCTCCAACAGATGTCTCCACTCAGAGAAGGCCAACTTCATGGCTAGCAGCTCCCTATCCCCGATGGAATAATTCCTCTCTGCTGATGTGAAGGTCTTAAAGAAGAAGAAGCAAGGATGCTTCCGACCTTGAGCATCCTTTTGGAAGAGGACTGCTCCAGCACCAACGGATGAGGCATCCACCTCCAATAAAAATGGCTTATCAACATCGGGGCGATGTAGGATGGGAGCGCTAGCAAAATGAGACTTAATAGAAGTGAAAGCCTTGGAGACCTCCTCAGACCACAATTTGGGATTTGCTCCCTTCTTGGTGAGGGCTACCAAGGGAGCTACCAAGGTAGAGAAATGAGGAATGAACTGGCGATAGTAATTAATGAACCCCATAAAGCGCTGCACCGCTTTAAGAGAGTGGGGTTCTTGCCAGTCCATCACAGCCTGTAATTTGGCCGGATCGATAGCCAATCTCTGGGTTGAGATGATATACCCAAGGAAAGGTAAAGACTCCTGCTCAAACATACATTTCTCTAACTTAGCATAAAGGGAATTTGCCCGTAAGAGGTCAAAGACTCTGCAGACATCTCTCCGGTGGGAGTCAATATCTGGAGAGAAGATGAGTATATCATCCAGATAGACTATGACCGAGGTGGAGAGCATATCCTGGAAGATGTCATTGACAAAGTCTTGGAAAATGGCTGGGACATTACAGAGCCCAAAGGGCATCACCAGATATTCGTAATGCCCATCACTGGTATTAAAAGCTGTCTTCCATTCGTCCCCTCACGGATGCGAATCAGGTTATAAGCACCGCGCAGATCTAGTTTAGTGAATACCCTTGCTCCCCGAAGCCTATCAAAGAGCACAGAAATCAGGGGCAACGGGTACTTGTTCTTAACGGTGATGGCGTTAAGACCCCTGTAATCAATACACGGACGTAATTCTCCATTCTTCTTCTGCACGAAGAAGAATCCCGCCCCTGCCGGTGACACCGACTTCCTAATGAACCCTCTTGCTAGGTTCTCCTGAATATATTGCGACATGGCCTCTGTCTCAGGAAGAGAGAGGGGATAGACCCTTCCCCGAGGAGGTTCTGCGCCAGGCAAGAGGTTGATAGGACAGTCATAGGGGTGATGAGGCGGAAGAGTCTCCGCAGCCTTCTTGGAGAACACTTCTGCATATGACCAATAGCACTTGGGAAGTGGAGTAAGATCTGCCGGTAACTCAGTAGTGGTAACCTGAACGCAACTCCTGACACATCTGCCTCTACATGCATCACTCCAACCCAGTATCCTACCCGAAGTCCACTCTATATGTGGGGAGTGGAAACGGAGACAAGGTATACCTAGTAGGATCTCGTCTATTCCCTCGGGAAGGATGAGTAGGGAAATAAGCTCCTGATGGGAAGGGGATACAGACAATGCAAGAGGAACAGTCTGGTGTGTTATTTGTGAGGGCAATGTTGACCCATTCACTACCCGGACAGTCACTGATTTGTCAAGCGCCACCAGAGGTATTGCGTGACGACGAGCAAAGTTAGAGGACATGAAGTTCCCCTCTGCTCCTGAGTCCACGCAAAGCTCGACTGTAAGTGTGGAAGAGTCTACAGTGACTGTCCCTTTAAATGTCATCTTGGAGGAAAATGCCGCTGTATCTAGTGAACCTCCTCCCAGGGCCACTAGATGCGATCGCTTCCCCGATCGCTGTGGACATTTGTTGGCATAGTGTCCTGTCTGCTGACAAAGGTTACAGACCACACATACTGGGACGACTCGAGACTTAGGTCCTGCACGAGGAACCTCTGTGGCCTTTTGGGATTCGGACGCCAGATCGGGGGATTCGAGAGGTGTGGCAAAGGTGGGAGCCAACCGAATCCTCTGCCTACATTGGTCCCGCTCCAACCTCTGCTCGTGAAAATGGAGGTCGATGCGGGTAGATATGGAGATAAGCTTCTCCAGTGTGGCGGGAATCTCCCTGGTAGCCAAAGCGTCTTTAACATGATCAGCCAGTCCTCGCCAGTAGACTGGAATGAGAACTTTATCCGACCAGTCTAGCTCTGAGGCCAGAGTCCGAAACTGGACGGAAAACTGACTGACCAAAGACGAACCCTGTGCCAATGCCAGCAGTTGTAGCGCCGTATCGTGGGTGACCTGAGGTCTTAAAAAGACCTTTTTAAGAGCCTCCAGGAAACGAGGAGCACTCCGCACCACACGATCGTCGCGCTCCCACAGCGGCATTGCCCACTCCAACGCTCTGCCCGAGAGTAGAGACAGTACAAAACCCACTTGTGCCCGATCCGTGGGGAAACGTGCAGCCAGAAGCTCGAGCTGTATAGAGCACTGACTCACGAATCCCCGACATTGCTTGCTGTCACCGGCAAACTTGTCAGGAAGTGGGAGGTGGGATAATGTAGGGGCAGAGGTGGCAGAGGACAAACTGGCTGCAGCCACGCTAGCAGCCTGAACAGCGACTGCGGTAACATCCACAGCTGAGGTTGTGCGCTCAAGAGCAGCCAACCTACCCTCCAGCTGCTGGATGTACTGCGGTAGACGCTGGTCATCCGCCATTTTACTAGCCAGACCCTGGGGCTAGTATTATGTTAGGGTCTGCGGAACGCACCAAATATATGATGCAAAGAGGTGCGTTCGCAGCCCAGGGTCCACCGTGCAGGCGGAGCCTGCTGCTAGTAAAATGGCGCAAGAAGCAAACTCTGTTATCCCGCAGAGTCACAAAAGTAAACGCCTTAACGCGCTGTGGCAATATGTGCGAACTCTGTTATTCCACAGAGCTGCTAGAAGGAGTGCCGCAGCGCTATATGGCGATGTGTGCGAACTCACTTAACACCACTGAGTCGCAAAATAAACACCCTAGGGTGCTGTCTAGTGTTGAAAGCGAACCCTGTTACGTCACAGAGCCACTGAGACAAACTTCTGTGTCCTGTCAGGCACCCAGATACACAGTTGACTGGTAAGCGAACATAGAACGTGATCATGCGCTAATTCCTCGCGGGAGACACCCGCAATCTATGGCGTCTGAACGCCAGACCCTGAATATGGCAATCAAACTCCTCACCGGTTATGCCGGTAATCTAGGGCATCTAGGACACCGACCCTGACCAGCTAGCATACCAAACTTCTCACCGATTAAGTCGGTATTCTAGGGGCTTATTTTAGTCGGGCCCTAAGCACACACACGCATGACCACACTGGCGCAAAGTATATGACGATTGATACTAGCGCATGGCGGCCCAGCCATGCTACCCTTTTATAGTAACAGCTACAGGACCTGCCAGAAACAAGGACCAATGAAACTTGTTCCAGAACACCAGTAGTCACAGGACCTTCCTGGCGGACCAATAGGAGCTGCTGCAGTACCTGAGCATGTGACCCCTGATCTCCAATGATTGATCTCACTCTGGGCATGCTCAGAAGGGGAAAACAAGGACTTTGTCCTAAAGACGTCTACTCGCCGCTAACCAGTACTGGCCACAATAGCAGAGCCTGGAGGAACAGCAGTAATCCTTTGCACACTGTTAGACTGGGTGAGACGCTGGGACCAATGTCTAAGCTGAGCAGGCTCCACTGTGGATGGAGATGAATGGGGGACTGCAGCGGGACTGGTTTGAGACTCCCCCTGTGCAGCAGCGGGAACTTGAACCGCGACAAGTGACCAAATTTTAGATACTAGACCCCCTATGGAACTTATCTAGATCTGTGGTGAGCACTTTGAACCCCAAGTGCTTCACACAGGTTTATAAAGTAGAGCCGTAAAATTAAAACAATCATATTTTTTTCCACAAAAATGATTTTTGCACCCCAATTTTTTTATTTTCCCAAGGGAAACATGAGAAATTGGACCCCAAAAGTTATTGTGCAATTTGTCCTGAGTAGAATTGAGCAAAACAGGTCGGTCAATTTCAAAAAAGACCGACTTTCGCCAAAGTCGGGTTTGCTGAGCGAAACCCGACCATAGCGTGAGGTCGGCCACGTGTTTGGTGACCCGAGTGCCAAAGTCGGTTTTCCCATAAAGCTTGAAGGGCATTTTGTCGGCCAATGAGCAAGGACGCAGACAGTGAGCAACGCGATGACATGGGCAGCGGCCAGCCCCATCTTAGAGAAGGGCATTGCAGTGATTGGCTTGCTTTGTGTGGCGTCACAGTGCCTATAAAAACCCTCACCGCCGACCGACATTTTACTTCTGCCGATCTTAGCGTAGGGAGAGGTTGCTGACGCTGGTTCTCAGCAGGGAGAGCGTTAGGCAGGAAAAAAACAATAATTCAGTGCTTGTGCTGATAGCAATTAGCCGTACAGTTATTATGCAGTGACAGTGTAGGATATTGGTGTGTGCAGCAGCGCTGGTTCTTAGGCTGCCTGCCAGTGTTAGGGGAGGAATTGCTTGTGTGGAGCAGCAGAGCTGATTATTAGGCTACCTGCCAGTGACAGGGAGGAATTTCTTGTGTTCAGCAGCAGAGCTGATTATTAGGCTGCCTGCCACTGAGAGGGGAGGAATTGCTTGTGTGCAGCAGCAGAGCTGATTATTAGGCTGCATGCCAGTAAGAGGGGAGAAATTTCTGTTGTGGAGCAGCAGAGCTGATTATTAGGCTGCCTGCCACTGAGAAAGGAGGAATTTCTTTTGTTCAGCAGCAGAGCTGGTTCTTAGGCTGCCTTCCACTGAGAGGGGAGGAATTGCTTGTGTGCAGCAGCAGAGCTGATTATTAGGCTGCTTGCCAGTGACAGGGACGAATTTCTAGTGTGCAGCAGCAGAGCTGATTAGGCTGTGTGCTATCTTTATTGCTGTGTGTACCCTGCTGTGCAGACTGCTTTTTAACACAGCACCTACACAGCACCTACACAGCACTAATACTTAGATTTTTTTCTGCACAGTTACCAAGCGTTCATTTTTACCTACACCGTATAGAGCTGTACGCTCCTCACATTACCGTGTACCGGCTGGTATCACGGACAAATACATGCTGACTATCTGTGTGTTACTTCGGAAATATATACAGAGATTTCAATTTTCCCCCAAACCGTATACAGCTGGTATCTTCTGATACAGTACTGTTTATCTCCCTTCTGTATTACGGTCAAATCCGTACAGAGAGAGCATCTGAGTGTTACTCCTCAAATATATACCGAGATTAAAAATTACCCCAACACTGTATACAGCTGTACGCTACTGATACAGAACAGTTTTTCTCCTTTTCATATTCTGGTGTTATCTGTTATGATTTGGTAGCTGAGGAGGACAGGAGCAAAAAACAGCCAAGGCAGCCGGACACCCAGAGAGGTTGGGAACTAATGGGTTGCAGATCCCTAAGCTAACCGCACAACTAGAAGCAGCCGTGGGTCTTACCTACGGTGACCTAGATGCCTCGGCACATCCGGAGAGATTAGCTACACCTGAAGATAGAAACAGGAAAGCTAACTGCCCCGGAGTAGAACCCCAAAGGAATAGGTAGCCGCGAAACATATAATGGCGGTTAGACAAGAAGAAACACTAATGCAGGCAGAAAATAGAGAGAGCAAACGCTGGGGCCAAATACTGCCTAGATATGACAGGACACGACAGAATACTATCTGCACCCAGCAAAAGCCTAGAAAAATTCCAACACTTCTGATTTAAAAAAATGCTGAGACCACATGATCTCGCCACCTGCTAAATCAGATCTCTGGTATGACCAAGCGGCTAACCAGCAGCCACTAAAATAGCAGGGATAGAGCAATGGAACAAATAAACAGTGGCTACTGAAAAACAGAGAGTAGCACAGGCCCCTGGCGGGGAACCAGGCAACCTCCCACAAAAGTGCAGGCAAAAAGTGGAAATAGCAAACACGATAGAAACAAGCAGCAAATGACTTATCTGAAAGTAGCAGACGAAGGCAAGACACAAGCTGGCTTCCAAATGAACCAGGAAACAACAATTGATCACCGGCGAGGATCATGCGAAGGCAGCTCACTTATATCAGCCCAGTCCGTCTTTCCTGATTGCCAGTCATCGCTCGCAGGTGATGGACTTCTATTATTCAACACTGCTTCAATACCCTCAGCAACCACCAGAGGGAGCCCCAACTCAGAAGTCATTTCCAACATGCTCACAACAGTTATCCATACTGAGCCTGTGAGCGTGTGTGTTATTTCTCTAATATATACGGAGATTTAAAAAAAACAGCACTGTATACAGCTGTACGCTACTTATACAGTACACTTTTTCTCCTTTTCATATTCTGGTGTTATCCCTACTGAGCCTGTGACCATGCTTGTTACTCCTGAAATATATACGGAGATTTAAAATTTCCCCAACATTGTATACAGCTGTGCGCTACTGATACAGTATACTTTTTCTCCTTTTCATATTTTGGTGTTATCCCTACTGAGCCTGTGACTGTGTGTGTTACTCCTGAAATATCTACAGAGATTTAAAATTACCTCAACATTGTATACAGCTGTGCGCTACTGATACAGTACACTTTTTCTCCTTTTCATATACTGGTGTTATCCATACTGAGCCTTTGAGTATGTATGTTACTCCTCAAATATATACGGAGATTTAAAATTAACCTAGCACTGTATACAGCTGTACGCTTCTGATACAGTACACTTTTTTTCCTTTTCATATTCTGGTGTTATCCATACTGAGGCTGTGACCGTGTGTGTTACTCCTGAAATATATACGGAGATTTAAAATTACACCAACACTGTATACAGCTGTATGCTACTGATACTGTACACTTTTTCTCCTTTTCATATTCTGGTGTTATCCATACTGAGCCTGTGAGCGTGTGTGTAACTCCTCAAATATATACGGAGATTTAAAATTAACCCAGCACTGTATACAGCTGTATGCTACTTATATAGTACACTTTTTCTCCTTTTCATATTCTGGTGTTATCCCTACTGAGCCTGTGACCATGTTTGTTACTCCTGAAATATATACGGAGATTTAAAATTACCCCAACATTGTATACAGCAGTACGCTACTGATACAGTACACTTTTTCTCCTTTTCATATTCTGGTGTTATCCCTACTGAGCCTGTGACTGTGTGTGTTACTCCTGAAATATCTACAGAGATTTAAAATTACCCCAACATTAGTGTTGAGCGATACTGCTCGATATCTAAAAATATCGGATCGGAATGGTGTCGCTGATATCACTAAATATCGTCGATATCCGATTCCGATACCGGAAGTCCAATGTAAGTCTATGGGAACAAAATATCGACATTAAAAAAAACCATTCTTGCCTTGTTGGTTAATTGTACATGAAGGAAAACAACAAAGACTAATGTAGAATGTATTGGGGGAGGTTGAGGAGACAATAAAGGCATACATGTTTAACCCAATGCATTGGAATAGCATTAATATATTTTTTTTTTGGAAATACGTTTGGATTGACTAACAAATTGACAATGTTGTTAACCTTTTTTCTATTTTGGCAAATATGTATGTTTCACAACTTCCATGCTCTTTACCTTTTTAACTTTTGCCAGTGCCACACTTTCTCCTTCATAATCTTCAGCAGCAGCATCATCTTTCTCATCAAATTATTCTTCATCTTCACCTTCTTAATCTTCTTCTTAAACTTCTTGCTATTCATGTTTTTGTTTACATTACTCATATTGTTATTATTAAACAAATTAATCTTCTTCATATTCAAATTCTTCATCTTCTTCCTCTTCATCTTCTTCATCATATTCTTATTTGTGACAGAGATTCCTGTACTTGTAATCTGTAAAAGTATGAATTGTTCATCCTTCCGTTCTTGCTGTCACAAAAGATTTAAATTACAACAGTATTTGTCCGTGTTCAGTTTAGCCTGCAGCAGCAGGCATTTTCCAGGGGCACCACGAGGAGGAACGGACTCACCCCCATACACTGCTTAGTCTTCTTCTGCTTAGAATTTAGAGCATATATTTTGCTCTTCATTTTGGTCTTATACTTCATGTTCTTCTGCTTTTTGATCTTCTGCTTATTGTTCTTCTGTCTCTTGTTCTGTATCTTGTAGTTTGTCTTAACCTTCTTTGTCCTGTTGGTGATCATCTTCTAAGTAATCTGTTATTTTTTCTTTGTGATGGTGTTCAGGCTGGTTGGCTTCATGCTCGTCGTCCTTGTTGTCGTCATCTTCTTCTGGGTGGTCTTTATGGTCGTCTAATTTCCGAGAAACAGGTGACGTTACTGGAACCCTGACGGGTATCAGATGGAGCAAGAGGCAATGTCACAACCGAGTACCAGCTGACGTTACTGTGACACGGTTACTAAGCAGGAGGTACCTGTGCTCCAAAGCACTACCAAGGACCAGCAGACGTTGGTGGAACTCGGATACGGAGATGGAGGCACCTAGGCCAAAGGCACTGGGGAGAACCAGTTGACGGTACTGGACCCCGGACGGGTAGAAGAACGCACCCATGAAAATGTAAGTTGACAGGACGCAAGCCGTCCGCAGTTACCGAATCACACAGTCCTACAGTGGGTGCTTGTCCTATTGTCACAATGGAAACCGCCTTTATTTACATATCCCACAGCACACATAGGAATCACCTAAACTGCAGGCACCATAGAGTCGGCTAACCCGAATGCAACACGACAGCACAACTTATTGGAGGATAATTGACGTTCACACTGCCAGGAAACAGCTGTCGTGCTGTAACCAGGCTGTCCAGGAGTCAGTACCCCTGCCAATTACTTACGAGCAACAAATGGCGGTGTTGTAGCCCAGGGAGTAGAGTTCAGGTGGTAGAAAGATGAACATAACAGGAGACATGGAAAACGTTGCCAAACAGTTATTTAATCTGAAAACGGACAGGCAAATTCAGGTGAGATCCATGCCTTGTTCATTTTCAGAAAAGTAAGCCGGTCTACATTCTCTGAGGATAGTCGCATGCGACTGTCTGTTACTACACCACCTGCAGCACTAAAGACACGCTCAGATAATACACTGGCAGCAGGGCAAGCCAGCACCTCCAATGCATACTGGCTAAGCTCTGGCCATGTATCCAACTTAGAGACCCAAAATTTGAAAGGGGAAGAGGCATCTGGGAGTACACTTAGAGGGAAAGCCAAGTAGTCTGTCACCATCTTACGGAAACGTTTCTTCCTGGTGACTGGAGCCGTCTCGGATGGTGTAGACCTTGCTGGCGCTGTCACAAAACTTTGCCACATTTGTAATATACAGCTCTTGCCCTGTGCAGAGGCGCTGCTTCTGCTCCCTCTTGTTGTAGAGGTGTCTACACTGCCTCGACGCACAGAGCTGCTTTGTAAAGCAGTAGCAGCAGCAGCAGCTCTCTCGGCTGGAATGTACAACAGTATGGATTGCACCAGTGTGTCTTGGTACTCCTGCATTTTACGGTCCCGGTTCACTGGTGTGATGAGGGTTTGTAAGTTGTCCCGGTAGCGAGGGTCTAGGAGGGTGTACACCCAATAATCTGACGTGGTGAGAATGTGGGCGATGCGGCGGTCGTTTCTCAGGCACTGAAGCATGAAATCAACCATGTGCTGCAGACTCCCAACTGGCCAACAAAGGCTGTCCTCTGGAAGAGGCGTCATCTCTGCCTCCTCTGCATCACCCCACCCTCGCTCTACATACTGACTAGAGCGTTGTGTACCTCCCTCTGTAGGGATTTCTTCCTCCTCCATTGACTCCTCCTCCTCCTCATCCTCCTCACAAAGTGAGCCCTGCACAGCCCTTTGTGAGGAACCACGTTGCGCTGACTGTCCTGAAGGTAATTGAATTTGAGAATGAGCCTCCACCTCTTCCAAAACCTCTTCCTTTAGTGCTTTCAGTGATTTCTGAAGCAGGCAGATAAGGGGGACAGTCATGCTGACTAGTGCATCATCTGCACTCGCCATCCGCGTTGAGACATCAAACGCACGTAAAACGTCGCAGATGTCCTTCATAGAGGCCCACTCAGTAGTGGTGAAGTGTGAATGGCGCAAATTGCGAGTTGATTGCGCCTGTTGCAGCTGACACTCCATTACTGCTGGCTGCTGTTCACACAACCGCTCCAACATATGTAACGTGGAATTCCACCTGGTGGGTACGTCACATATGATGCGATGTTCAGGAAGGCGAAATCTGACTTGCAGAGCTGCAATGCGCGATCTGGCCATGCTGGAACGTCGCAAGTGAGCGCACTCTAGGCGGACCTTGTGCAGCAGTGCATCAAGATCCGGATAGTCCCTCAAAAAACTCTGCACGACCAAGTTGAGCACATGTGCCAGACATGGTATG
Organism: Oophaga sylvatica; assembly: GCA_033576555.1. NCBI lineage: Eukaryota > Metazoa > Chordata > Amphibia > Anura > Dendrobatidae > Oophaga > Oophaga sylvatica. Next base: position 16,810 of record JARQOD010003783.1, on the reverse strand, counting down.
TGAGTGAGGTTGCCAAGGCCAAGAGCTGCCACCAGATTTCGGCCATTGTCACACACTACCAAGCCTGGCTGGAGATTAGCTGACAAAAACCACACGTCGCTCTCCTGCTTGATGGCATCCCAGAGCTCCTGCGCTGTGTGGCTTCGATTCCCCATGGAAATTAATTTCAGGATGGCCTGTTGACGTTTGGCCACGGCTGTGCTCATATCGGTCGCAACAGGTAAGCGTTCACGGGTCCATGTGGAGGTATACCGTGACGGCTCGTGCAGCGATGATTCTGAGGAACTGGAGTAGGAGGAGGAATCAATGTGTACAGACTGGATTCCTGCAATCCTTGGAGTTGGCAGAACACGTACAGCGCCACTGGCAAGATCTGTACCCGGCTCCACAACATTGACCCAATGGGCAGTGAGGGAAAGGTATCGTCCCTGGCCATGGGTACTGGTCCACGCATCGGTGGTCAGGTGGACCCTGCTACTGACGGCGTTTAGTAGCGCATGTTTAATGTTTCCCTCGACATGTTTTTGCAGAGCAGGGACATCTTGCCTGCTGAAATAAAATCGGCTTGGCACATTATATTGTGGGACTGCCAATGCCATAAAGTTCCTGAAACTGTCAGTCTCCACCAGCCTGAATGACAGCATTTCAAGGGACAGGAGTTTTGCAATGCCAGCATTCAGAGCCTGTGCTCGTGGATGGTTTGCCGAGTATGGCCGTCTTTTATCCCATGCCTGTGGTACCGATGGCTGTTTTTTGTTCTGGGAGTGTGACGATGACTGTGAACTTGCTGCTGTGGGTGGAATAACAGTTTGTCTATGGACAACAGTGACCGAGGTTCTTCCATGGAGATCCTGTGAGGAAGCCGAACCAGGTGTGTGTGAGCTGGAGGTAGAGGCTCGAACACGACCTGAAGATGTAGGTGCTGCTGTAGGTTGGCCTACATCTCCAGTGTGTCTTTGTAACTCAGCTACGTGCTTTGTCAGTACATGTTTCCACATATTTGTGGTATTCAGGTTACTGATAGTGTTGAGCATTCCGATACCGCAAGTATCGGGTATCGGCCGATATTCGCGTTATCGGAATTCCGATACTTAATTCCGATACTTTTTCCATATCGTATACCGGAATCGGAAGTTCCCATAATTCTTTGAGAGGCAATGTGATTTTAGTCAGCCAATGAGGAATCCTACGAAGTGTGGGCACATCCTGTAATGCTGCGGTCATCTTAACTAATGGCATGGCTGTGATTGGCTGCTGAAATGATGTCAGAATGCACTATAAAAGGCGCCGCCGCCATTTTAGCGTCACTGTGCTGTGAACTCAGTAAGGGACAGAACGCTACTCTGCTAACTCTGAGGGACAGTTAGATATTGCGATTTTGTGTACTACTGTGCTTGAGGCAGGCTAGTTTACCAACCGCTGTGTAAAGCTTCATTTTGCCAGTGTTGTTTTAACAGCTCTGTGCAAGGTGTGTGTGTGACAGTGCAGGTGACGCTGCAGTTTGCTCTGCATCCACCGCTGTTTGTAGGCATCTGCACGTGTCACTGACTCTTTTTTTTTTTATTTTATTTAGTGGAATTGGTGCAGCTCCATTATATTAGAAAAAAATCAAATCTATTAGTGTGACGTGCTTCCATCCGTATACAATACATTGGTTGCAAACACTATAGAAGTACACAAAGGAGCTTTTCACAGATAGTGAATAGTTGTGTTTCAGTGTTCACTGCAGTCTGTGAGGTTTTGATTTTTTGAGTGCAGATCACGCTCCAGTTAGTTCTTCAACCACTGCCAGTTGTAGTCTGCTGAGCGTGTGTCACTGCCTCATCCTTCACATTTTTCTCTAATTGGTGCTGCTCCATTTTAGTGGAAAAAAATCTAATCTATTAGTGTGACGCGCTTCCATCCGTATACAATACATTGGTTGCAAACACTATAGAAGTACACAAAGGAGCTTTTCACAGATAGTGAATAGTTGTGTTTCAGTGTTCACTGTAGTCTGTGAGCTTTTCATTTTGTGAGTGCAGATTACGCTCCAGTTTGTACTTCAACCACTGCCGGTTGTAGTCTGCTGAGCGTGTGTCACTGCCTCATCCTTCACATTTTTCTCTAATTGGTGCTGCTCCATTTTAGTGGAAAAAAATCTAATCTATTAGTGTGACGCGCTTCCATCCGTATACAATACATTGGTTGCAAACACTATAGAAGTACACAAAGGAGCTTTTCACAGATAGTGAATAGTTGTGTTTCAGTGTTCACTGTAGTCTGTGAGCTTTTCATTTTGTGAGTGCAGATTACGCTCCAGTTTGTACTTCAACCACTGCCGGTTGTAGTCTGCTGAGCGTGTGTCACTGCCTCATCCTTCACATTTTTCTCTAATTGGTGCTGCTCCATTTTAGTGGAAAAAAAATCTAATCTATTAGTGTGACGCGCTTCCATCCGTATACAATACATTGGTTGCAAACACTATAGAAGTACACAAAGGAGCTTTTCACAGATAGTGAATAGTTGTGTTTCAGTGTTCACTGTAGTCTGTGAGCTTTTCATTTTGTGAGTGCAGATTACGCTCCAGTTTGTACTTCAACCACTGCCGGTTGTAGTCTGCTGAGCGTGTGTCACTGCCTCATCCTTCACATTTTCTCTTAATTGGTGCTGCTCCATTTTAGTGGAAAAAAATCTAATCTATTAGTGTGACGCGCTTCCATCCGTATACAATACATTGGTTGCAAACACTATAGAAGTACACAAAGGAGCTTTTCACAGATAGTGAATAGTTGTGTTTCAGTGTTCACTGTAGTCTGTGAGCTTTTCATTTTGTGAGTGCAGATTACGCTCCAGTTTGTACTTCAACCACTGCCGGTTGTAGTCTGCTGAGCGTGTGTCACTGCCTCATCCTTCACATTTTTCTCTAATTGGTGCTGCTCCATTTTAGTGGAAAAAAATCTAATCTATTAGTGTGACGCGCTTCCATCCGTATACAATACATTGGTTGCAAACACTATAGAAGTACACAAAGGAGCTTTTCACAGATAGTGAATAGTTGTGTTTCAGTGTTCACTGTAGTCTGTGAGCTTTTCATTTTGTGAGTGCAGATTACGCTCCAGTTTGTACTTCAACCACTGCCGGTTGTAGTCTGCTGAGCGTGTGTCACTGCCTCATCCTTCACATTTTTCTCTAATTGGTGCTGCTCCATTTTAGTGGAAAAAAATCTAATCTATTAGTGTGACGCGCTTCCATCCGTATACAATACATTGGTTGCAAACACTATAGAAGTACACAAAGGGGCCTTTCACAGATACTGAACAGTTGTCTGCAGGGTTCACTGTAGTCTGTGAGGAATAACCACACTTAGGCCTTAACTTTTCTGACTTTCTTTATCAATCTACCAAGATGAAGAAGTCAGTGAGTAAGGCACGTGGTCGTGGTCGAGGCCGTGGATTTGCAGCAGGGAGAGGACGTGGGGATTCTGTGGCTGCTGCCGCACCCAGTGACACAGCATCCACCAGTTTTCCCCGTGAGCGTTCCTTTATGCGCACTTTTGTAGGAGCTCAGCGTACCCCCCTGCTGCGTGAAGAACAAATTGAAGCCGTTGTTGGTTGGATGGCAGCCAATGCATCGACTTCAATACCTTCCACCTCCTCTCAGGACCACAGCACTGTTGAACAACCATCAGTCTCTTCACCGCCTGCCAAATTGCCCAGGCAGTCAGAGAGCTCTGTACAGGAGCCAGCTGAGTCTCTGCTTCTGTTCTCAGAATCTGTTGGCTTGGAAACAGGGGCCCAGCCAAGCAGCATTCTGGAATGTGAAGAAGAGGCAGTATGCAGTGATGCGCAACAGCTGTGTCTCTCTGAATCTGAAGAGGCGGGTGAGCCAGTGCCGATGGTCAGCACACCGCAGAACGCATCTGATGATGATGAGACTCAGTTGCCAGTTTCTGTTGAGCATGGTGCTGGCCAGACCACCCAACAACAGCAGGTGTTGGAAGAGGGTAGTGGTGGAGATGATGAGGTCCAAGACCCAACATGGTGTGAGGAACAGGAAGGTGGTGGGAGCAGCTCTGAGGAAGAGATTGCACCAACGGTCCAAACAGTAGGGAGAGGTAGGCTGCAGACTCGCTTGCCTGTAGCCTCCAGTTTGGCACCCGTTCGGAGCAGTTCTCTTACAACAGCCAAACCGGGCGCTCCCAGGACTTGCTCTGCGTGGTCCTTTTTTGATACAGTTGCAGATGATATTTGCTATGTCAAATGCAAGCTGTGTAATCAAAAAATTAAAAGAGGTAAAAGTGTCAGTAACCTTAATACAACAAATATGTGGAAACATGTGCGGTCAAAGCACTTTGTTGAGTTACAAAGACACACTGGAGATGTAGGCCAACCTACAGCAGCACCTACATCTTCAGCTCCTGTTGGAGCCTCTTCCTCCAGTTCACACACAGCTGGTAAGGCTTCCTCAAAGGATCGCCATGGAAGAACCTCTGTCACTGTTGTCCAGAGACACAGTGTTATTCCACCCACAGGTGCAAGTTCCCTGTCATCCTCACACACCCAGGCCACAAAACAGCCATCGGTAGCACAGGCATGGGATAAAAGACGGCCATACTCGGCAAACCATCCACGAGCACAGGCTCTGAATGCTGTCATTGCAAAACTCCTGTCCCTTGAAATGCTGTCATTCAGGCTGGTGGAGACTGACAGTTTCCGTGAATTAATGGCATTGGCAGTCCCACAATACAATGTGCCCAGCCGATTTTATTTCAGCAGGCAAGCCGTCCCTGGTCTGCAAAAGCATGTTGAGGCAAAAATTAAACATGCGCTACTAAACGCCGTCAGTAGCAAGGTCCACCTGACCACCGATGCGTGGACCAGTACCCATGGCCAGGGACGATACCTTTCACTCACTGCCCATTGGGTGAATGTTGTGGAGCCGGGTACAGATCTTGCGAGTGGCGCTGTACGTGTTCTGCCAACTCCAAGGATTGCCGGAATCAAGTCTGTCCACATTGACTCCTCCTCCTACTCCAGTTCCTCAGAATCATCGCTGCAGGAGCCGTCACGGTCTACCTCCACATGGACCCGTGGACGCTTACCTGATGCGACCGATATGAGCACAGCCGTGGCCAAACGGCAACAGGCCGTTCTGAAATTAATTCCCATGGGGAATCGAAGCCACACAGCGCAGGAGGTCTGGAATGCCATCAAGCAGGAGAGCGACGTGTGGTTTTTTGCCAGCGAATCTCCAGCCAGGCTTGGTAGTGTGTGACAATGGCCGAAATCTGGTGGCAGCTCTGGGCCTTGGCAACCTCACTCACATACCATGTCTGGCACATGTGCTCAACTTGGTCGTGCAGAGTTTTTTGAGGGACTATCCGGATCTTGATGCACTGCTGCACAAGGTCCGCCTAGAGTGCGCTCACTTGCGACGTTCCAGCATGGCCAGATCGCGCATTGCAGCTCTGCAACGCAGATTGCGCCTTCCTGAACATCGCATCATATGTGACGTATCCACCAGGTGGAATTCAACGTTACATATGTTGGAGCGGTTGTGTGAGCAGCAGCCAGCAGTTATGGAGTATCAGCTGCATCAGGCGCAATCAACACGCAATTTGCGCCGTCCACACTTCACCATTAATGAGTGGGCCACTATGAAGGACATGTGCCACGTTTTGCGTGCGTTTGATGAGTCAACGCGGATGGCGAGTGCAGATGATGCACTAGTCAGCCTGACTGTCCCCCTTATCTGCCTGCTTCAAAAAACACTGCAAGCAATAAGGGATGAGGTTTTGGAAGAGGTGGAGGATGAGGAGTCACAAATTCCATCACCTTCTGGAAAGTCAGCGCAACGTGGTTCCTCACAAAGGGCTGGGCAGGGCTCACTTTGTGAGGAGGATGAGGAGGAGGAGTCAATGGAGGAGGAAGACATCGCTCCAGAGGGAGGTACACAACGCTCTAGTCAGTATGTAGAGCGAGGGTGGGGTGATGCAGAGCAGGCAGAGATAACGCCTCTTGCAGAGGACAGCGTTTCTTTGCCAGTTGGGAGTCTGCAGCACATGGTTGATTTCATGCTGCAGTGCCTAAGAAACGACCGCCGCATCGCCCACATTCTCACGACGTCTGATTATTGGGTGTACACCCTCCTAGACCCTCGCTACCGGGACAACGTCAAAAGCCTCATCACACCGTTGAACCGGGAGCGTAAAATGCGGGAGTACCAAGACACACTGGTGCAATCCCTAATGTTCTACCTTACTGCCGAGAGCACTGCTGCTGCTACTGCTTTACAAAGCAGCTCTGTGCGTCGAGGCAGTGTAGAGAGCTCTGCAACAAGAGGGAGCACACGCAGTGCCTCTGCACAGGGAAAGACCAGTATGTTCAAAATGTGGCAAAGTTTTGTGGCAGCGCCACAAATGTCTACACCATCCGAGAGGGCTCCAGTCAGCGGGAGGCAACGTATCCGTCAGATGGTGACAGACTACTTGGCTTTGCCTCTCAGTGTACTCCCAGATGGCTCTTCCCCATTCAAGTTTTGGGTCTCTAAGCTGGATACATGGCCAGAGCTTAGCCAGTATGCATTGGAGGTGCTGGCTTGCCCTGCTGCCAGTGTATTATCGGAGCGCGTCTTTAGTGCTGCAGGTGGTGTACTAACAGACCGTCGCATGCGACTATCCTCCGATAATGTAGACCGGCTTACTTTTCTGAAAATGAACAAGGCATGGATCTCGCCAGAATTTGTCTGTCCGTTTTCAGATTAAATAACTGGTTCGCAACGTTATCCATGTCTCCTGTTATGTTCATCTTTCTACCACCTGAACTCTACTCCCTGGGCTCCAACACTGCCAGTTGCTGCTCAGAAGTGTCGTGTCCACAGAACAAAACACAAGCTCTACTGTTAGTGGGGTTCAGTAACGCCAGCTGTTCCCCTGCTGTGTCAACGGCAAGAAGTCTCCTGTTCCCGACACATGGACAGAAAAACACATGACCAACATGCTCCAAATAGGGAAGAGCCGTCACCCTGCTTGTTATGCTGAAAACATGAAATTGTGAAGTTTTGCAGGCCTAGAATGATAAATTTTTATGACAAATATGGACAAATAATAATTTGTCATCACAGCGCATATCTGCACATGTCTATTAGAAATGGTAACAAAAAATAAAACATAGTCTACTCTTCACATTTTGAAATTAATGCATAAAAGTACATTTCAGACTTATGAATTAATGCTTTTTAAGGAACTTTATCTGTACCTGTAAGATAATGCACTCAATGGATGTACGAATCATTACATCCTCATCATCATCATCACGAGTTTTATTTATGACAGACATTATAAAATACACATACTGATGCCAACTGTAACTTCAAACACCATATATGAAATGGCCAGCATGTAAACATGGTAATAATGTCCAATAATAAATTATTACATCTAGAAAGTGCATCATGCATACTGACAATAGGTACTTATACCTGCAAGTGCTGTTGAAACAACCACAAGAGATATAAATTAATACTGGTATATAGGTATCACAGTGCATAGTTACTCATGGACAATGTTGATGTAATACTGTATCTCAATTAAGTCAGTGTCAACCATTAGGCTTGTTAGTCTTGTACATTGTTAAAGAGGGAACGTAATTTTTTGGTTTGTCATAGGTGTAGTATTACACATTAAATTATTACTGCTGTACTTTTTTTTGGCGTCCCTAGTGCGCAATAACGCAGCCTAACCTCACATTTGATAGTCAGCTAATTGCCACACGCTACCCTACCCTACGCGTGACAGTAGGAAGGTAGTGTTGACGGATAAAGCTTTGCGCAACCAGACATTCTTTTACCCTCTTCAACACTCTACAAGCAAAAAATGCATGATTTCAGCCGCAGACTTTATTGACGTACAGTATAACATCGGCATTACCCATCAGAGGCTGTCCACTGTGTGATACAGACATAGAATATACCTTTGCTATCCGTAGCCTTTGTTTCACCTACACTTGCAGGCACACACTTAAATTGTGACAAACAATGCCTAATGTTTTTTTAAATGCTTATTTTTTATTGTACATTATTGTGTCATCAATCACATTGATGAGTCCATGCTGGACATGTCATACATGCTATAGAAAGTTACGATTTTATGAACTTAAATAATTGAATTGTCTGTGACTGTCACATAAAATTTGCGATGATGATGATGAGTGACTATTACAAAATCCATTGTCTTCACTATGTTATGGTTTAACATTGCGTTCCTTAAGCATTATTCATAAAAAAAAAAATTTACTTTTATTCTTAAATTTACAACACTATATTTTGTTACCAATTTTTTGGGTGTTGTGTTGTTCCATTTATTTTTGGCATGTGCATATATGCGTTTATATTTGTATTTTCTTTATTTTTCCTTCTTGAAATTAGAAAACATGTGTATCTTTGTACCGTGTTAGCCAGTAGATAGAAAAATATTTAGACTTCAGAGTCAGCAGTGGTTGATACCTTTTTATGGATAACTGAAAAGATGGAAACAAATTGCAAGCTTTCAAGGCTACTCACGTCTCTTCATCAGGGAAAGACTAACTAAAAAAATTAAGCATCACATATTTCTATACACAACAGGACACAGGAATAGTGCAATAGGTAAGACAAGTAAGTGACGTGTATCAGAACTGTCATTATCTCACAGGGATGAACATAAATATTCGAACAGTTCCTAGATAAGGATAGAAAGTTTGATTGCCCTCTCATTGGCGTATTTTTTGGGGTTTTCATGACCCTGGAAGGGCATAGACGCAGATTCCTTAATTGATATAGAATGACATAAATCCATGTGATCTATTCATTCCATCACTAACAGTGTCAAAGGTCATGATGAGCTTATATTCTGAAACCTTTGTACGTTTCTCATATTTGAAGTTATATTTTAATAACAGTAATTCCATATCCATGATGCTATGACCGGCATACAAAAGTCTTTTGCCACAGCTAAATTCATTAATTTATCTGTGATTGTGTGGCGCTGATAATTCATCCTTGTTCTCCTTTTTGTTGCCGGTCTCCCCTCACTTGTCCCTCCCTCACTTGTCTTAGCTATTCCTGTGTCCTGTTGTGTGTAGAAATATGTGATTCTTCATTTTTGGCTTTACTCTTAGCCTGATGAAGACACCTGAGTAGTCTCGAAAGCTTTGAATTTGTTACCATATTTTCAGTTAGCCATTAAACGTTATCAACCACAGAGGACTGTCAAGTATAAATATTTTTATATTCTTGTAATTGAAATTTATCATTTTATTGTTGTAGTAAAACTTCATTTATTCTTGTTTGAAGTACATACATTTGCAATGGCCACGTAACAAGGCAATAACTCTATATTTTATGCCTACACCCTCCTTGACCCTGGGCTTCAACAGCGCCAGTTGCTGCTCAGAAGTGTTAGATGCACAGATGAAAACAATCGCTGATGTGTTTGTGAGGTTCAGTAACGCCTGCTGTTCCCCTGCTGTGTGTCTGGCAAAAATTACTGCTGCTAACTACAACTTCAACTTCAAACGTCTCATACTAGGCCTCTGCCTACACCCTCCTTGACCCTGGGCTCCAACACCGCCAGTTGTTGCTTGGAAGTGCTGTTAGCACAGTCTACACTTGCTCCTGTGTTACTGGGGTTCAGTAATGTCAGCTGTTCCCCTGCTGTGTGAACGGCAAATAGTCCTGCTGCCTCCACCATGTTCTCTTCTCATCCCTGGGTTACAACACCGCCAGTTGTTTCTCGGAAGTGCTGTTAGCACAGTCTACACTTGCTCCCGTGTTACTGGGGTTCAGTAATGTCAGCTGTTCCCTGCTGTGTGAACGGCAAATAGTCCTGCTGCCTCCACCATGTTCTCTTCTCATCCCTGGGTTACAACACCGCCAGTTGTTTCTCGGAAGTGCTGTTAGCACAGTCTACACTTGCTCCCGTGTTACTGGGGTTCAGTAATGTCAGCTGTTCCCCTGCTGTGTGAACGGCAAATAGTCCTGCTGCCTACACCATGTTCTCTTCTCATCCCTGGGTTACAACACCGCCAGTTGTTTCTCGGAAGTGCTGTTAGCACAGTCTACACTTGCTCCCGTGTTACTGGGGTTCAGTAATGTCAGCTGTTCCCCTGCTGTGTGAACGGCAAATAGTCCTGCTGCCTCCACCATGTTCTCTTCTCATCCCTGGGTTACAACACCGCCAGTTGTTTCTCGGAAGTGCTGTTAGCACAGTCTACACTTGCTCCCGTGTTACTGGGGTTCAGTAATGTCAGCTGTTCCCCTGCTGTGTGAACGGCAAATAGTCCTGCTGCCTCCACCATGTTCTCTTCTCATCCCTGGGTTACAACACCGCCAGTTGTTTCTCGGAAGTGCTGTTAGCACAGTCTACACTTGCTCCTGTGTTACTGGGGTTCAGTAATGTCAGCTGTTCCCCTGCTGTGTGAACGGCAAATAGTCCTGCTGCCTCCACCATGTTCTCTTCTCATCCCTGGGTTACAACACCGCCAGTTGTTTCTCGGAAGTGCTGTTAGCACAGTCTACACTTGCTCCCGTGTTACTGGGGTTCAGTAATGTCAGCTGTTCCCCTGCTGTGTGAACGGCAAATAGTCCTGCTGCCTCCACCATGTTCTCTTCTCATCCCTGGGTTACAACACCGCCAGTTGTTTCTCGGAAGTGCTGTTAGCACAGTCTACACTTGCTCCCGTGTTACTGGGGTTCAGTAATGTCAGCTGTTCCCCTGCTGTGTGAACGGCAAATAGTCCTGCTGCCTCCACCATGTTCTCTTCTCATCCCTGGGTTACAACACCGCCAGTTGTTTCTCGGAAGTGCTGTTAGCACAGTCTACACTTGCTCCCGTGTTACTGGGGTTCAGTAATGTCAGCTGTTCCCCTGCTGTGTGAACGGCAAATAGTCCTGCTGCCTCCACCATGTTCTCTTCTCATCCCTGGGTTACAACACCGCCAGTTGTTTCTCGGAAGTGCTGTTAGCACAGTCTACACTTGCTCCCGTGTTACTGGGGTTCAGTAATGTCAGCTGTTCCCCTGCTGTGTGAACGGCAAATAGTCCTGCTGCCTCCACCATGTTCTCTTCTCATCCCTGGGTTACAACACCGCCAGTTGTTTCTCGGAAGTGCTGTTAGCACAGTCTACACTTGCTCCCGTGTTACTGGGGTTCAGTAATGTCAGCTGTTCCCCTGCTGTGTGAACGGCAAATAGTCCTGCTGCCTCCACCATGTTCTCTTCTCATCCCTGGGTTACAACACCGCCAGTTGTTTCTCGGAAGTGCTGTTAGCACAGTCTACACTTGCTCCCGTGTTACTGGGGTTCAGTAATGTCAGCTGTTCCCCTGCTGTGTGAACGGCAAATAGTCCTGCTGCCTCCACCATGTTCTCTTCTCATCCCTGGGTTACAACACCGCCAGTTGTTTCTCGGAAGTGCTGTTAGCACAGTCTACACTTGCTCCTGTGTTACTGGGGTTCAGTAATGTCAGCTGTTCCCCTGCTGTGTGAACGGCAAACAGTCCTGCTGCCTCAACTTTAATTTCCATGGGTACCTTCTGCTACCCATCCGGGTTCCAGTACCGTCAGCTGGTTCTCCGCAGTGCCTTTGGCCTAGGTGCCTCCATGTCGGTATCCGAGTTCCAGCAACGTCTGCTGGTCCTTGGTAGTGCTTTGGAGCACAGGTACCTCCTGCTTAGTAACCCTGTCCCAGTAACGTCAGCTGGTCCTCGGTTGTGCCATTGGCTCTTTTCCTTCTGCTGACCCTCCGGGTTCCAGCACAGTCAGCTGGTCCTCGTTACTTTCATTGGTTCTTGTACCTTCTGCTACCCATCCGGGTTCCAGTACCGTCAGCTGGTTCTCCGCAGTGCCTTTGGCCTAGGTGCCTCCATGTCGGTATCCGAGTTCCAGCAACGTCTGCTGGTCCTTGGTAGTGCTTTGGAGCACAGGTACCTCCTGCTTAGTAACCCTGTCCCAGTAACGTCAGCTGGTCCTCGGTTGTGCCATTGGCTCTTTTCCTTCTGCTGACCCTCCGGGTTCCAGCACAGTCAGCTGGTCCTCGTTACTTTCATTGGTTCTTGTACCTTCTGCTACCCATCCGGGTTCCAGTACCGTCAGCTGGTTCTCCGCAGTGCCTTTGGCCTAGGTGCCTCCATGTCGGTATCCGAGTTCCAGCAACGTCTGCTGGTCCTTGGTAGTGCTTTGGAGCACAGGTACCTCCTGCTTAGTAACCCTGTCCCAGTAACGTCAGCTGGTCCTCGGTTGTGCCATTGGCTCTTTTCCTTCTGCTGACCCTCCGGGTTCCAGCACAGTCAGCTGGTCCTCGTTACTTCCATTGGCTTTTGTACCATCACCAACAGGACAAAGAAGGTTAAGACAAACTACAAGATACAGAACAAGAGACAGAAGAACAATAAGCAGAAGATCAAAAAGCAGAAGAACATTAAGTATAAGACCAAAATGAAGAGCAAAATATATGCTCTAAATTCTAAGCAGAAGAAGACTAAGCAGTGTATGGGGGTGAGTCCGTTCCTCCTCGTGGTGCCCCTGGAAAATGCCTGATGCTGCTGCAGGCTAAACTGAACGCGGACAAATACTGTTGTAATTAAAATCTTTCGTGACAGCAAGAACGGAAGGATGAAAATTCAGAGTTTTACAGATTACAAGTACAGGAATGTCTGTCACAAATAAGAATATGATGAAAAGGATGAATAGGAAGAAGATGAAGAAGTAGAATATGAAGAATAATAACTGTTTATAATAAGAACAATATAAGTAATGTTAACAAAAAGATGAATAGCAAGAAGTTTTAGAAGATTAATAAGGTGAAGATGAAGAATAATTTGATGAGAAAGATGATGCTGCTGAAAATTATGAAGGAGAAAGTGTGTGAAAAGTTAAAAAGGTGAAGACCATGGAAGTTGTGAAACAGACATATTTGACAAAATAGAAAAAAGGTTAACAACATTGTCAATTTGTTCGTCAATCCGAACGTATTTCCTAAAAAAAAAAAAATTAATGCTATTCCATTGGATTGGGTCAAACATCTATGCCTTTAATGTCTCCTCAACCTCCCCCAATACATTCTACATTACTCTTTCTTGTTTTCCTTCATGTACAATTAACCAACAAGGCAAGAATGGGTTTTTTTTAATTTCGATATTTTGTTCCCATAGACTTACATGGGACTTCCGGTATCGGTATCGGGTATCGCCGATATTTTAGTGATATCGGCGATACCATTACGATTCCGATACTTTAGGATATCGGAAAGTATCGCTCAACTCTAGTTACTGATATTTTTACCTCTTTTAACTTTTGCTTACACAGCTTGCATTGAACATAGCAAATATCATCTACAAGTCTGTCAAAAAAGGACCACGCAGTGCAAGTCATGGGAGCGCCAATTTTGACATTTCTAAGAGAACTGCTCCCAACAGGTGCCAAACTGGAGGCTACAGGCAAGCGAGTCTGCAGCCTACCTCTCCCTCCTCTTTGTACCGTTGGGACAATCTCTTCCTCAGAGCTGCTCCCACCACCTTCCTGTTGCTCACGCCATGTTGGGTCTCGGACTTCATCATCTCCACTACCCTCTTCCAACACCTGCTGCTGTTGGATGGTCTGGGCAGCACCATGCTCCACAAAACCTGGCACCTGAGTCTCATCATCATCATAAGATGCGTTCTGCGGTGTGCTGTCCATCGGCACTGGCTCACCCGCCTCTTCAGATTGAGAGAGACACAGCTGTTGCGCATCACTGCATACTCCCTCTTCTTCAAATTGCAGAATGCTGCTTGCCTGTGCCCGTGTTTGCGAGCCAACAGATTCTGAGAACAGAAGCAGAGACTCAGCTGGCTCCTGTACAGAACTCTCTGACTGCCTGGGCAATTTGACAGGCGGTGAACAGACAGATGGTTGCTCAACAGTGTTGTGTTCCTGAGAGGAGGTGGAAGGAATTGAAGTCAATGCATTGGCTGCCATCCAACCAACAACGGCTTCAATTTGTTCTTTCAGCAGCAGGGGGGCACGCCGAGCTCCTACCAAAGTGCGCATAAAGGAACGCTCATGGGTAAAACTGGTGGATGCTGTGTCACTGAGGGCGGCAGCAGCCACAGAATCCCCACGTCCTCTCCCTGCTGAAACTCCACGGCCACGACCACGTGCCTTACTCACTGACTTCTTCATCTTGGTAGATTGAGAAAGAAAGTCAGAAAAGTTATAAGGCCTAAGTGTGGTTATTACGCAGAGACTGAAGTGAACACTGAAACACAACTGTCCACAATCTGTGAAAGGCTACTCATTTGTCTACTTCTATAGTGTTTGCAACCAATGTATTGGATACGGATGGAAGCGCGTCACACTAATAGATTATATTTTAAATGGAATGGAGCAGAACCAATTGCAGATAAATGAAAAGGATGAGGCACTGAGACACGCTCAGCAGAGTACAAGCAGCAGTGCTTGAACAAGTAACTGGAGCGTGATGTGCACTCAAAAAATAAAAAACACAGACTGAAGTGAACACTGAAACACAACTGTTCACAATCTGTGAAAGGCTACTCCTTTGTCTACTTCTATAGTGTTTGCAACCAATGTATTGGATACGGATGGAAGCGCGTCACACTAATAGATTATATTTTAAATGGAATGGAGCAGAACCAATTGCAGATAAATGAAAAGGATGAGGCACTGAGACACGCTCAGCAGAGTACAAGCAGCAGTGCTTGAACAAGTAACTGGAGCGTGATGTGCACTCAAAAAATAAAAAACACAGACTGAAGTGAACACTGAAACACAACTGTTCACAATCTGTGAAAGGCTACTCATTTGTCTACTTCTATAGTGTTTGCAACCAATGTATTGGATACGGATGGAAGCGCGTCACACTAATAGTTAAATTGCATGGAGCTGCAAGAATTACACTGAAGAAAAAAAAAGAGTCTGTGAGTGACACGTGCAGATGCCTGCAGAGCAAACTGCAGCGTCACCTGCACTCACACACACCTTGCAGAGCTGTTAAAACAACACTGCAGGCAAAAGGAAGCTTTACACAGCGGTTGGTGCTAGCCTGCCTACAGCACAGTACACTAAATCGCAATCTCTAACTGTCCCTCAGAGTCAGCACAGCAGCGTTCTGTCCCTTACTGAATTCACAGCACAGTGACGCTAAAATGGCGGCGGCGCCTTTTATAGTGCATTCTGACATCATTTAAGCATCCAATCACAGCCATGCCATTAGTTAACATGACCGCAGCAGTACAGGATGTGCCCACACTTCTTAGGATTCCTCATTGGCTGACTAAAATCACATTGCCTCGCAAAGAATTATGGGAACTTCCGATTCCGGTATACGATATATGGAAAATATCGAAACAAAGTATCGAAAGGCCGATAGAGCTAATATCGGCCGATACCCGATACTTGCAGTATCGTATCGCTCAACACTACCCAACATTGTATACAGCTGTATGCTACTGATACAGTACAATTTTTATGCTTTTCATTTTCTGGTGTTACCCATACTGAGGCTGTGACCGTGTGTGTTACTCCTCATATATATACGGAGATTTAAAATTACCCCAACACTGTGTACAGCTGTACGGTACTGATACAGAACACTTTTTCTCCTTTTCATATTCTGATGTTATCCATACTGAGCCTGTGAGCGTGTGTGTTACTCCTCAAACATATACGGAGATTTAAAATTAACCCAGCACTGTATTCAGCTGTACGCTACTGATACAGTGCACTTTTTATGCTTTTCATATTCTGGTGTTATCCATACTGAGGCTGTGACCGTGTGTGTTACTCCTCAAATAAATACGGAGATTTAAAATTACCCCAACACTGTATACAGCTGTACGCTACTAATACAATACGCTTTTTCTCCTTTTCATATTCTGATGTTATCCATACTGAGCCTGTAAGCGTGTGTGTAACTCCTCAAATATATACGGAGATTTAAAATTAACTCACCACAGTATACGGCTGTACGATTCTGATGCAGTACACTCTTTTGGTTTTTATATTCTGGTGTAATCCATACTGAGCCTGTGAGAGTCTGTGTCTGTTACTCCGCAAATATATACAGAGATTTAAATTTTTCACGTTCACCATATACAGCTGTACGCTTCTGATACAGTACCATATATCTGCTGGTATTTTGGGTACATTTCCACAAACATAAGGAAGTATGGTGGAAGAGGCCGCAGACGTGGTCATGGGGGCCACCTGGTACTGATGGTGGTGGTGGTGGTGATGGTGCATCTGCTGGTAGTGCCAAAAGCACAATAGCACCTAAGGCAGACGACGTTAAGCCTGCGTCATCATCTGGCTCCAGAAAGCCTGGAAGGCATCCTTTTCTGGGATTATGTAAACCACTTTTAAAGCCGGAGCATCAGGAACAGGTTTTGGCTTACATTGCCGAAACAGCTTCCAGGTCTATCTCCTCCTCTTCTGAAGTTTCAAAAGCTCCACTACATTGACCTCGCAGTGTACTGAGCCAGAATGTGACCCTGATGAAACTCAGGTGCACCTTCCCGCATACTATACCACCTTACACGGTGACACAGAGGAAGGTGCAGATGAAATTGAATAGGAGGTGATGGATGACCCAGTTGTTGACCCGGATAGGCATCCAGTGGGGGAAGAGGGTGCAGCTGGTGATTGCTCAGAAGAGGAGGAGGATCCGCAGCAGGTATTGACATCACAGCTGGGGTTATCTGGCAGGCCCGTAGCAGTCCAAAAAGGTGTTAAAAAAACAAAAAGAGTTGCAGGACAGCTTGGCCAGACGGTCAAATTAGCAGAGCTTGCAAGCCC
>JARQOD010003782.1:0-61221 GCA_033576555.1 Oophaga sylvatica | reverse complement strand
ATATAAGAAATGAAGAAACAGCGAAAGGAATGTGGGAAGAATTAAGAAAGCTATATGAGAGACCCAGCTTAAATCACAAATTATTTTTATTAAGAAAATTTTACAGTATGAGACTAAGTGCAGACAGTGACATGCAGAAGCATATATTCTCAATGATGGAAGTGATATCACAGCTAAGATCTATTTGTGAAGATATTAAAGAAAGTCATATAGCAGCTATATTGTTGTGCAGTTTACCAGATTCATATACTTCTTTAATAAATGCACTAAAGACAAGACCTGAAACAGACATTACATTAGAGTTTGAGAAAACAAGACTCATAGATGAATATCAGAGAAAAGAACAAAGCAATGATTCTTCTACTGAAAAGGACAGTGAAAATGCTCTTAAAGCTACAGAATTTAAAAAACCCTATAATAAAAAACAAGAGAATGCTTCAGATGTAAGAAAAAAGGTCATTTAAAGAAAGACTGTACCATATGGAAAGCAGAACAACAAAAATTACAACATAAAAAGCATACACAGAAAGCAAAAAACGCAATTTCCGATTCGTGTGAGAATAATTGGAATGGCACATTCAAAATAACAGACAAGAAATCATCACTTGGTTGGTTTATTGATTCAGGAGCAACGAGTCATATGACAAAGTGACAAGAATTTCTTTACTGATCTTGATTTAGATAAGAAAGAAGCCATTTATTTTGCAGTTGGAAGCAAAATAACCGCAGAAGGTATCGGACAAGGTATGCTAAATTGTTCAAACAAGTTCGGACAAGATTCCAAGGTACTTGTACAGAATGTGTTGTATGTTCCAAAATTGGAAGGCGGATAATTATTTGTGAAATGTTTAACAGTAAAAGGACTTACAGTAAAATTCAAAGATAATGAGTGTGCAATTATTGCAGGATACAAGTTGATAATCAAAGTCAAGGCAGATGAACAATTATATCATTTTGACAAACCAAAGGAACAGATGAAGGTATGTACACATGATCACAAAAACTGTATTCACATGTGGCATAGACGTCTAGGACATAGACACCCGGACAGTATAAGGGAACTACAGAGAAAAGAATTGACAAAAGATTTAAAGATATCAGATTGCTCAATTACCATAAGATGTGAATGTTGTAAAAAATCCAAAGCCACAAGGATATCTATTCCAAAAGAAAGTGAGATGAAAAGCAAAAAAACACTTGATTTGGTGCATACTGACGTATGTGGACCCATGAAAGTGACTACATCAAGAGGCAATAGATACATGTTGACTTTTATAGACGACTACTCAAGATACACAGTCACATACTTAATTAAGAACAAAAGTGAAGTTTTTGATAAACTTGTAGACTATGTAACAAGATCAAGTAACAAATTTCAAAGGAAGCCAATTGTCATCAGAAGTGATAATGGAGATGAATTTACAGGTCTCAGAATAGAAGACTACTTAAGACAAAATGGAATAGAACATCAAAAAACTGTTTCATGCACACCTGAACAAAATGGAGTAGCAGAAAGGAAAAACAGAACTCTAACAGAGATGATGAGATGTATGCTGACAGATTCTAAACTACCAGAGAAATATTGGGGTGAAGCAGCAATGACAGCTACATATCTACAGAACCGACTTTTTTCCAGAAAACTGAAGAAAACTCCATATGAACTGTGGCAAGGTATGAAACCTAGTGTCAATCATTTAAAAGTTTTTGGATGTAAAGTTTTTATATTCATTCCAACAGAAAAACGTTCCAAACTTCAAAACAGATCCATGGAAGGAATATTCGTTGAATATAGTGAAAACTGCAAAGGATATAGAATCTTAGATTCCAAAACAGACAGTTACAGTGAGTAACAGTGTGACATTCATTGAAGATTTAAATGAAGACATTATGATTTCAGTTGAAACAAAAAATGAGAAAAACAATACTGAAGAAATATCTGATGAGAAAGAAGTAGAAATTAATGAAGAACAAAATACTGAAAGTGAAGAATCACAACTACAAACAGACAGATAACCAAGACGTTCAATAAGAGAGAACAAAGGAAAACCACCAAAACGTCTCTCATTCAAGACAAGTATAAGAAAAATCCATGAACCTATCTCTTGGGAAGACATATCTAAACTTCCTGAAGAAGAAGCCAATAAATGGATAGAAGCAACAGAAACAGAAATTAAATCCATGCATGATTCAAATACATGGACACTAACAGATTTGCCTGAAGGAAGAAAAGCCATAGGATGTAAATGGATTTTTAACGTAAAATACCAAACAGATGGCACACCTGAAAGATATCGAGCAAGACACGTAACTAAAGGGTATTCTCAAAAATATGGAGAAGACTATGATGAAACATTTGCTCCAGTTGTCAACACACACAATACAATAAGAGCTTTACTTACAGTTGCAGCAATGGAACAGATGGAACTAAGACATCTGGATGTAAAGACAGCCTTTTTGAATGGAGATTTAACAGAAGACATTTACATGGAACAACCTCCCGGATTCAAAGAAGAAAGAAATCCAAATAAAGTTTGTAAACTACAGAAAAGCATATATGGTTTAAAGCAAGCAGCTAAAGCGTGGAATGACAAAATCACGGAAGTACTAACAAATAAAATATTTCAAAGAAGCAAAGCTGATCCATGCTTGTATACAAAAAGGCTGAGTAATAGATGGATTTATGTACTCACATATGTAGACGACATTTTGATTTGTTTTAAACAAGAAAGGGATAAAGAAAACATTCTAAAAACCCTGAAACAAAATTTTGAAATCAAAGACTTGGGAAATGTAAAACAGTACCTAGGAATACAGAAAGAGAAGAAGACGGAAGTTTTCTTCTGAATCAAAATCACATGATTCAAGACATAACAGAAAAATTTGGACTAAAGAATGCAAAAACAGTAAAGTCTCCAATATAAACTAATTATCTCAAAGAGATGAACAGTGAAAAGAATATGCTACCAAACAATGAAGAATACAGAACAGCAATAGGAAAACTACTGTATCTAGCGACCGTTACAAGACCAGACATCACAGCAGCAGTAGGAATTCTGAGTAGAAAGGTGTCAAAACCAAATAAAGCTGATTAGAATGCCGTGAAGAGAGTAAAGGTACTGCCACACTAAACTATCCCGCTAGCGATCACGATAAAGACGCATACTAATTGCGATCGCTAGCGGGATCGTTTTAATATCGCTTGTAGCGGCTTTATTTAGCGATGTCGTTAGGACGCTATCGCGGTTAGCGATCTCCTTAACGACTTTAGCGGTACAAAAGTACCGCTAAATCGCTAAAAAAGGTGCCACACTCAGCGATATATACTTACCCAGCGGGAGCGCCGACGATAAAATAGGGTCCGGAACGATTCCAGCGACGAGCGAGATCACAGCAGGAAGCTCGTCGCTGGCAGATGCCGCACACAACAACATCGCTAACGGGATCGCTAAATAGTGACGTTTTTAGCGATCCCGTTAGCGATGTTGTTTAGTGTGGCATACCCTTAATACGTTATTTGAAAGGAACTAGCAATGTTAAGCTGAAATTACCCACAGGTGATAATTGCATTTTAACAGGATATGTTGATGCAGATTGGGCTGGATATCCAACTGACAGAAGATCTACCAGTGGACATATTTTTTTCTCTCAGGTGGACCAATAAGTTGGACAAGTAAGAAACAGTCAATTGTGACACTATCTTCAACAGAAGCAGAATATGTTGCAGCAGCACATGCGAGTCAAGAAGTACTGTGGTTAAGACAATTGTTAACAGACCTAGGACAACCACAGTTGGAACCAACAAAACTAAAAGAGTACAATAAAGGATGTCTTGTTTTTGCTCAGATGGAAAGAGTCAATCCAAGAACCAAGCATGTTGATGTGAAATATCATTTCTTGAGAGATCATCAGGATCAAGGAGTCTTGAAGTTGGAGTATTGCCCTACAGAAGAAATGACAGCAGACATTTTCACGAAGGCATTGAATGCTGATAAACATCAGAACTAATAAAAAAGTTGGGTTTGATTGAATAAGTCCTTATTGTTAAGAAAGGGTGTTGGCATATGCAACAGATTAGGACTTATTATAAGTAAAAGGAGGACTTTATAATTTTTAATTTGACTACTACATGTATGAACCTTCACATGTGCAGTCAACATGCTTTAGTGTGGGAATCCCACTGCACAAAAATGCGGACCAGAGGACATCAACCACCATCAGCCCCCCAATCAATTGCCACTGCTGCTTCTTCCTCCTCCTCTGTTACCATGCCAACTATTGAGACTCAGGTCTTTGATCGTAGAACCTTGGGTTCTTTACCCGATCGAGTCAAGCTGAATGAGAGGCCGCCTTTTGCTGTAACGGAAGCGGCATGCCTGCTGTTTTTGACCGATCTCTGTGAACGATCACAGCAGAAGTTTATCAATCCACACTAACATCTCCACCTGCACCTCTCTCATTATCCAGCAGTTTGTCTGGTTCATAGTGTTGAGCGATACGATACTGCAAATATCGGGTATCGGCCGATATTAGCTGTATCGGGCTTTCGATTCCGAGTACCGATATTTTCGTCATATCGGATACCGGAATCGGATTTGTCACTGTCACTGTGAGTGTCCGTCGGTCGGGTCTGTCAGGAGTCAGCGGCACTTACCTGGCAGAAGATCTCCGGCGGTCACGTCCTGGACTGCTTGATGGCCGCCATTATCTTCTCCCTGGCGGTCACATGCAGTTTTTCGCGATAACTGCAGTGACTGCAGGGTAATCCCGGCCGTAAACCAGTCCGATGACGTCCCCGCCGGGGAAGCAGGTAATCAGCTGTGCTGCGCCGGGATGACAGGCTCTGCCTGTCATTCTGATGTAGCAGAGCTGGATCGTCGTGGGACACTCGTTACTATGGACTGCGTCGGACAGGTGGTATACTGCTGTTTTTTTTTTTCATTTTTTTACAGGAGATCGATGGCGTCGCAGGATGAGACTGTAATAAAAGTAATGAAAACTGTTTTTTTTTTTTTTTATTAAATTAAAAAACTTTTTTATGAACATTCACCCATCCGGGTACATCAACAATTTAACTATTTACATACAGGGACCCTGTCCGGGTTATTTATAATTCTTTGGCAGGGGTGTTCCAGGTACCACCTGGTACTCTTCTGATGCTTGCCAAACATCCGAGACACCAAGGACCACCAGGACCTGATGACGTCGTGTGGCCTGTACAGTCAAGTCGTGACCCGCTATCTGTGTCTGTGTGGCCACCTCTTTCATCTCCCTCCGGGTCTGGAGCCCTATGTCCCGGACTGAACGAACCCCAGGGGGCCTAACAGGCGCCGGGTACGGGCCAGCTATAGTTATCATGTCCATAGCTGGGGCTGCTGAGGAGACCACTGAGGGAGGCTGGGGAGATTTACGGCGTGGGGTGGGCACTTGTGCAGAGGCCTGGATGTGGGAGGCTGAAGGCTCCGAGGGTCTCACAGGTTCCTGACACTCTGGGGAGTAGGGGTCACACCTGGTAACATTTAGGGCGTACCATCCATTGTAACCCCAGTGTCGGGTGTAAGTCACCAAGTCTCCTGGCAACAGGTCCCTCCCCGGGTGTCCTTCTGGGAGGTGAGCCTCCACGTCCGCCGGTTCACAAAAACTTCTAAATAAAGTCCAGGCTCCTGGATGAAGCCCCAACCACCTTTCAATTTAAAGTTCCGTACTGCACCCTTACGCCGCGGCTCCCACAGGGTTCCTTTATCTTTTCTCATCCGGTCCTTATCTTCCCGGTCCTTCTCCAGGTTACGTTGCCGAAGCTTTTGGGATTCTCGCTGCTCCCTTTGTCGCTCTGCTTCCCGCTCCCAACGTCTCCACTCTTCCTCCTGACGCCGGTTGTAATTCTCCTCCACCAGCAGCTCCATGTCTCCACCATCAAACTGCAGCTTACAATGTCCGGTTTGCGGCAGCTCTCCTGGCGCCCCCCAGTCCTGGCGGCGCTCACCTGCGGAGGAAGCAGCCGGCTCTGGAACAGATGACAGTCAGGGCTCCGGTACAGACAGGTAGACCTCTGGTGCCTGCGTGGCCTCCTCCATGAGGACGGGTGTCGCTTCTTCTGTCTCAGCGAAGGGGGCAGACAGCGGGATCTGGGGTGCTGCCGGTGCAGAGTTTTTTGCAGGAACGGGTGCCTCCACTGCGACAACGTCAACCGGATCACATTGCAAGGGCTGGGATGCCCGCACGGACTCTCTACTAGAACGGGTGCCTCACCTTCCGGTACAGACACTTCAGGTAAGAGGGATTGGCGCCGCTCCAAGTTTAGTTTTAGGGCACGCCAGCTGGCTTCCATCCTGGTGACCTCCTCCTGGTGCCGGGCCAGGCCTCTTAGGGTATCCTCCGCTTCTTGCAGCGTAGGAGGGTTTCCAGGCCGGGTGCCCAATGGTGGTTCCGTGGCGATCGGGTCGCTTCCGTGGGGGGAGAGCTCTGACTGCTCCATCCCTTCACACTTCTGCTCGTGTCCATTAGCCATCTCTGCCAAGTCACATGTGTCATTAGCATCTGGAGAGGGCCCCTCTTTTGTAGGGAGGCGGGACCTTCGTGTTAGTTTCCGCACACTGAGGAGGATGAGGAGGCGGAACTGAAGAGCTGTGGGGCACGATCTTACATTGCAGTACCATTTAGAGCCATCGTTTTCGCGCCACTGAGTGAGTGTACACCCACGAAGAGCACGCCCTTCTTCTTCACCAGTGCCTCGTCGTGACGCAGATATGCCGAAAAAATGGCAAATACATTCTCTGATGATTTTAGCAATTCTCAAGCACAAAACCAGTTCAATTCAGGCACACAGGACTCGCTTATAGCGAGCTACAGAATCCTGTTCGTGACGCCCAAGTTGAGTCACACAGAGCCAGAGGTTTTGGGGTACTCGGCACCGAGCCCGTCGACTTCTATGGGGTATGTCACGGCTTTACCCGGCAATTGAATCAGAGTCTATTTTACTATGTAGAAGTGTATAAACTATAAATATATGTATATATATATATGTCACAATGACATGTATATAATATATATGTATTCTATGTGTGTATATTTTGTGTTTACAACGAAAGAAAGGGTTTTTTTTGTTGCGATATTTTGTTCCCATAGACTTACATGGGACTTCCGGTATCGGAATCGGATATCGACGATATTTAGTGATATCGGCGATACCATCCCGATACGATATTTTTAGATATCGAGCAGTATCGCTCAACACTACTGGTTCACCATACTCCGTCCTCTCATAATAGTTCAGCCAGCCTACAGTTCTGCAGTTGTGGTCACGGAAAAGATTGTTTCCTTCTACACATGACAAAGCTAAGAGGTTGAACTCCACCATCTCAAATTTGTTGGATAAAGAAATTCTGCCTTTCCGCCTGGCGGATACCGAAAGTTTCCAAAAGCTGATGGCTGTCGTGGTGCCCCAGTACCAATTACCCAGTCGCCATTATTTTTCTAAGAAAACTGTGCCTGTGCTACATCAGCATGTAGCAGACAACATCACCCGTTCGTTGACAAAATCTCTGTCTAACATGGTGCATTTCACCAAACACTTGGATGAGAAAGCATGGCCAAGGACATTACATCTTCCTAATTGGGCATGGTGTGACTGGTGACTGTGTCAAGGTAAAATATATCTTTTTACCTTTATATTTTACAAGTGTTTTGATATTTTTATACTTTCATATTCATAGTGTTTATATGTATTTTGTTACTATAGATAAACACGAAGTTTTCCTCAAATGAGTATCATTCAGATTGAAACTTATTCTAAGATGTCAGTACCAGCTAGTCTGTCTCCAAGAAATTCACTGAAGACTGCCCCCACCTTTGGGGAATTGAGGATTATATCAGAAACGAAACTAAGCTGAAATGAAACTGTGCTGGTCAGTATCTGTTTCTGGAGAAACGAAACTTAAGGATGACACGATGAAAGGAGGACTTAGAAGAAGATCTAAGGACCAATTAGAGATGGCCAGATGTTGGACATGTACATATATGGACATCTATAGCTTACCTCCCTGCTCTCGTCCATCCCTTACTCCACCCTGACATCCTGTGTATGTAATCCTATGTATGTGAAAATAAAGTTTAGAACTTGCCCTGGTGGTCGCCTGTTAACACCATTCTGAAGCATGCTCTAAGATTGAACCAGCCTAATTGTCTGACTCTTTCTTATTCTGGTACCACATGCTTATAATCTAATTTGGAGTGACTGGAGGACGAGTGGTTTGTCATTATGACCTCAACAATTGGCGCCTAAACAACGTGGGGCAGTGGATCGCCGCCCGTCCGGACCCGTCCTGAGGACTTTGGGGTGGAGCCCGCGGTGACTGAGTGCGAGGACTGATCACCCTCCATCGAACACGGTAAGTTGAGATCATATATTTTATATGGGTCCCACTTGCCTGTGTGCGTCAGTCATTGTTGGCTTTGCTGTATTGTCCAAAATTGGGTCTGGGTGGGTGACCGGTTGAGTGGTGAGACCGAAGGCAATCCCACGCCACGAACCAGCAAGTGAGACCGAGTGACATCGCATGTCTGCACGTGCTTGTGTCAAACACCACTTTTCTCCTCCTCCGGTCACGGTACCTTTATGTAGATAATTGCCTCCCGTGACTGTTAGAATAAAGTTGGGACAAATTTTAGATTTTTGAAGTGTTGAGTGGGGTAAAAGATGCACATGATAGTCTAATTAGTGACAGATTGAGTAGGGCTCTCTGTCTTATCAGTGACAAATTGAGTAGGGCACTTTGTCTGTTACGGAGGGATCTCACAAGGAGATAACCTGCCGCAGAGTAAAGTGTTACGGTGAGCTGTGCTGTAAGGTCATCACTCACGGTTAGGGAAAGGATAGATTGAGGAGGACTCTCTGTCTTGTCAGGGTGTTGAGTAGGGCTCCACGTTGACGGGTGGTGACTTGCCAGCGGCATCGGTGGTCTGAGTCGCGACAGACCATTGCACTTTGTTAAATCATGATGCATATGTTTAAATCTGAGAGACCTCACAAGTTAGAGGGTGGTGCTGTGGGAGTCTGTGAGTTAGTAAAGTAGCGGGAGGGCAAGAAGGCTGTTACAAATGTGAAAAGGTTAGATAAGATGATGGATTTGCCTACTACGGGCAGACTTCAGCCTTCAGTGTGGAAGGATTATGTAGCACAGAAGAAGGGAGAGTTATGTGATGAGAGACTTCTACATCAAGCACAGGCACATCTCAGAGTAGCAAATGATTTGAAAATTGAGGGCTGGAAGGAAGTAGATGGTATAGGAGGTTCAGAAGGTGCCGAGCCTTTGTTCGGATATGTGAAATGCTCTGCATGTGATCTTGTTGATGTAACTAAAATGGCTGCCGTACCACTCATGCATGTCACGGTTTCAAGCCCCCAGCCACCGCCCTATAATGGCACCGATCTCAGAACAAAGGGAGGTTGGACTTGTAGTGCATGTGGTGAACAGAATCCGCCCTGGGCGGAGACCTGCTGTGTCTGTGGGGCGGGCCGCCCCTGGTGTAATGCCCAGCCCAATGCCCCTCCCATTCCCAACAGTGGGAAGCCCCCAGACAACGCCCTTCCCATTACACCCAGCAGCCATTTTGGGACACCCAGCAGCCATTTTGGGACACCCAGCAGCCATCTTGGGACACCCAGCAGCCATTTTGGGACACCCAGCAGCCATCTTGGGACACCCAGCAGCCATCTTGGGACACCCAGCAGCCATCTTGGGACACCCAGCCACACCCAGTCAGGCCTATATCCTTTGCTGACACCATCCGGGGCCTACTATCAGCCACCGCCCGCATCTGTGCAGGCCACAGCTCCCAATATGGCACCAGATGTAACACCGTTGTTCCCTTTCACTCACCCCAATCCGGCCATTGCTGCAATGCATGAATCTTCAGCCTTCCAGACAGTGATCAGAAGCCGCCGCCGTGACATTACAGGATTCAATGAAGGGGAGGAGGACCAGGAAATAGGGGAAGGGTGGGCCCCACAACAGCCATCACCACCCCCAGTGCCACCAGCACCTCCTCTCCCTTTATCCCTCCCCCCACCATCATTGTCAACCCCTGGCCCTAGGGCCCACTCCACCCCCTACTCCAGGGTTGAGGCAACTCCCTCTCTTTCACACATCCCCAGAGAGGATAGTCGCTCTGTAAGATTCATGGAAACCCCGATCAGGCCCCCAGCTCCCGGTGTACCTGAAAACTGGTATCCCTGCTACTCACAGAATTACACAGACCACAACGGGAATCCAGTGACATTGTCTATAGGGTACGGTGATATCCTGACACATCAGGTTGGCGCTATAGTTAGTCCTGCCAATTCTAACTGCTCCAACAAGGGGGGCTTGGCTCTGCTAATAGCCCAAGCTGGTGGTCCCATCGTCACTACAGAATGCAAGGCTCATGTATACACTCATGGTCCCCTGCCACCTGGACAGACTCTGACTACCCATGCAGGGGACCTTCCCGCTGATATCATCATCCATGCAGTAGGTCCAGTCCATGATCCCCTAAACCCAGATGAGTCACGGGCCACCCTCCGGGCTACTATATATTCAGTACTCCATCATGCTGGCATGTTAAGCACAGGAGACATGCCCAGGCGCTGTCACGCTGTCTCAGGATAGAGGTGGACCGGGGTCTATGCTGACCCTAAACTGGGGTCCTGACTAGTCCCTCTACCTGGAGGTACTGTTAATGGTACAGAGGTCCAGGCCGCCAGCGTAACCCTGTCTCCTGTAGAACCCTGACCACTGTAATCTAGTCCTGAGAAGGACCCTGATTACCACCACAGGGAAAGGCAGATAACAGCTTACAAACAGGATGAGACAAACGAGACAGACAAGGGGTAAAGTAAATGCTGCCTTGCATACAACAACTTCAACTACAGAGGGAACACAAAAGGTTAAGGAGATAAACAATAAGCGAGGAGAGGATAAACCACAACAGGCACTCTTAGCTTAAGTCTTCTCAGAAACGATCCGCTCTGCTGGTCTGAATGAATGCTTTCACCAACAACTAGCAAGCAGACTAGCAGGTATATGAAGGAAGCTAATTAGTTCCTAATACACTGCAGCCGGGCGAGGCTGGGCTTAGTCTAAGCACAGAGAAAAGCAGAATTAACTCCCTCACTGCCAACAAACACCAAGTACCAACAACTCAGCTGCGAGAAGTCAGAATGTGAAATCGCGACGATCTTCGTGGCGATACACCCGTGACAGGCGCACCCTATCAATACCACTCATTTCCTCAGGTGCCTATAAGTACCCTCTTGGCCCCTGCATGCAGGAACATGTCTCAGCCCTGAAGGATGGACTCTGTACCATAGACCATGAGCTGGATTCCGTCAGAATTGTCTGCCTCCGAAGCCCTGCTGTTCAGAAGGCAATGCCCATAGCTATCCAACTGATGACTCCGGCCATGCCTAATCTACCTCAGGGCCCTGGGCTGACTACACCCCTGATGCCCTCAACCCAAGCTGGGGGCCAATCAAGTCCATGTCAGACACCGGAAGCCCCTGTCAAAATCGTCCCTGGACCTCTGGGAGAAATCAGGTATCAGCCATTTACACCAACACAAATTGATTCCTTGGTCTCCAAGCTCCCGGATCCAGACAAGTATCCTATGGACTACGCACGGCTATGGAACGAACCAGGGGTATCTATGGAGCCACCTGGGCCGACCTGTCCGGCATCACTTCCCTCAGAACGTTTGAGCCCTTCCTATCCACTATGGAAAAGGCTATGGATCCTACCAAGGTCGGGTCACTCACCACCTATGAATCAGGCATTGAATATTGCAAACAATTGACTTCCTGGGCCCAAGATAGACTGACTGACCAGACAGGGTCAGTACAAGATATCCAGCAAGAGCCGGATGAGTCAGTAGAGAAATACTCTGCTCGCCTGCTTTTGCATTTTGAAGACCTGGGCTTTAATATGAATATCAAGACTCAGAAGAAGCTTCTAGTGGAATCGTTCATTCAAGGTCTACAGGACAAATTGAGAGAGGAAGTGCTTAAAGTACGCCCTGACATTTTATCCTCCTCCTTTGATGATGCAGTAACTGATGTCAAGGCCTTCCATAAATCATTGCAGAAACGGGAAAAAGAAGCAGCAGATGGGAAGGAGGACACCAAACTTAAAGTAAAGAGTAAACCAGTGCCGTCCATGGTCTACCAAGCTCAAGAAAATTACCCACCTCCCAATAATCAGTCAGGCATAAAATGGGTGCTAGTGGAAGGAAGTGGAGGAGGT
Organism: Oophaga sylvatica; assembly: GCA_033576555.1. Lineage (NCBI taxonomy): Eukaryota > Metazoa > Chordata > Amphibia > Anura > Dendrobatidae > Oophaga > Oophaga sylvatica. The sequence continues at coordinate 48,949 of JARQOD010003782.1, read as the reverse complement.
CCCCCACCCCCACCAAGAAGACAAGAACATGAGCGCGATAGAAGATCCAACCAACGAAGCAGAAGACCAGCTCATAACCCGAAGGACGTGTGCTGTGCTGGGAGTGTGGCAGCCCAGATCATATCCTCAGAGAATGTCCACGCCGTGGGAATCACAGGAATGGTCCTAGCTCTAGAGACAGCTATGATAACAGATGTCGAGATTATAATGAGGGGCCACCCCCACGCTACTGATGGGGAGGCCAACCAGTGTCCACCTTCCCAGCTGCCCATTCATCTGCAGCTTGTGGGACAGTCACCTTACAGGTGGACAATCAACCCTTGAAGTTCTTGGTGGACACTGGGGCGGTCACTTCTGTCATCTCTTCTGCACACCTTCCTTCATCAGTATCTCTGTCTTCTGAAACCCTCACATGTGTTGGAGTAGAAGGTCAACAGACTGCTTCCCCCCTCACTATCCCAGTGTCTGCAGGACCCTTCACCGGAGTATTGACCAAATCTCTGGTCTCTGAAACCTGCCCTGTCAATTTATTGGGTGCAGATCTCCTGGAAAGAATGAAGGCCACCATCACTTTTGGAGAACAAGGTATGGAACTCTGCTTACAAGACCCCAATTCCCAGCAAGGAGCAGAAGACAGATGTGTTCTAAAGGCCTTTCCTCTGATGATGATGACTGTACAACCTGAGACACCTGGAGCCACAGCAGAAACATACCCGTTTGGCTATCTGGATCCCTCTCAATTTCCTGACAGCCTGTGGTCAGAGGGACCCGAAGATGTTGGACTTTTATGGGTACCTCCAGTTAAAGTACATCTCAAGCCTGGACATAAATATCCCCGCTTGCCCCAGTACCCTCTCAAAGCCGCACAAGAATATAGCCTGGATGCCCAAATTTCTTCTCTTCTGAAGTCTGGAGTTCTAGTGAGATGTGTGTCCCCTTGCAACACACCACTGTTTCCTGTCAAGAAGAAGACTGCTCCAGGAGAACCTCCAAGATACCGGCTGGTACAGGACCTCAGAGCAGTGAATGCTGCCACCATCCTAGAGACTCCTTTGGTACCTAACCCAAACACTTTGTTGTCCAACGTACCTCCTACGGCCACAATGTTTACTGTAATTGACTTGGCAAACGCCTTCTTCAGCGTGCCTCTGCACGAAGACTCCAGGTTTCTTTTTGCCTTCACTTTCCAAGGGGGACAGTTAACATGGACAAGAACCCCACAAGGAGGTCAGAATTCTCCTAACCAGTTCACACAATCAATGAAGACTGTTTTGGAGCCCTGGATACAGGAAAACCCTCAAGTAACCTTGTTACAGTATGTGGATGATCTACTGCTTTGTGGTACGGAAGAAACCATATTGCCTGCCTCAACATCATTGTTGCTGTTCCTCTGCTCAGCCAATTGTAAAGTGTCAAAGAACAAAGTTCAATGGTGCCAGATTAAGGTTGTCTTTCTTGGACATTGCATTTCACAAGGAGCCCGCCATCTTACTGAAGAAAGAAAAATATTTAGAGTTGAGAGTCCTCAGTGGTTGATACCTTTTAATGGCTAACTGAAAAGATGGTAACAAATTGCAAGCTTTCGAGACTACTCAGGTCTCTTCATCAGGCTGAACTAATACAAAATCTGAAGAATCACATATTTATACACAAAAACACAGAAAAAATGCAATAGGTAAGACAAGTGACGTGAAGCAGAATAGTCATTATGGCAGAGGGATGAGCATAAATATTGGAACAATTCATAGATAAGGAGAGAAAGTTTTATTACCCTCTGATTGGGGTCTGGTAATGTTTTGTGATGTTTTCACAGGGTATTTGGAGTAAATTCCTTAATTGATGTAATAGGCCATAAAAAACGAATTCTCATCGCCACGCAATAAGAGAAAAAAGAATGGATCTACCTGTGGCAAAACATTTTTGCTCCCCTGATCATAGCATGTCAGATATGAAAATACTGGTACTAAGAAGCAGATTCACATCTCAGAGGCAGAGAAGAATTTGCGAATACAAATTGATGGTGACCTTTGACACTCTTAATGCTGGAATGAACCTGTCACATGGTTTTATGGCCTATTACATCAATTAAGGAATTTACTCCAAATACCCTGTGAAAACATCACAAAACATTACCAGACCCCAATCAGAGGGTAATAAAACTTTCTCTCCTTATCTATGAATTGTTCCAATATTTATGCTCATCCCTCTGCCATAATGACTATTCTGCTTCACGTCACTTGTCTTACCTATTGCATTTTTTCTGTGTTTTTGTGTATAAATATGTGATTCTTCAGATTTTGTATTAGTTCAGCCTGATGAAGAGACCTGAGTAGTCTCGAAAGCTTGCAATTTGTTACCATCTTTTCAGTTAGCCATTAAAAGGTATCAACCACTGAGGACTCTCAACTCTAAATATTTTTCTATCTACTGGCTAACACGGTACGAAGATATACATCTTTACTGAAGAAAGAAAGCAAGCGATAAGGGAAATCTCTTACCCTGAAACCTACTCTGTATGCAGACCTTTCTTGGACTTATCACTTACTGCAGACAGTGGATTCCTGAAGCCTCCAGACTCATGCAACCATTGTATGACAGTCTCAAGAATGGAGGACCAGATTGGCGAAATGCCCCGGATCCAGATGTCTATGAACAACAGAAACAGTACTTCTACAAACTGAAGGAGAGTGTCATCTCTGCTCCTGCCTTAGGCATCCCGGATTACACTCAACTCTTCCACCTCTTCGTGTCCGAATCCGGGGGACATGCATCTGGCGTTTTGGCTCAACACCATGATGATAAATACCGGCCTTTGGGCTACTACTCGGCACGTCTGGACCCAGTTGCCAGGACTTCACCTACGTGTCTCAAGGCGGTCCATGCTGCTCATACCCTTCTGGACAAGTCTGCTGATGTTGTCCTTGGACATGATCTGGTCATTCAAGCTGGCCATGACCTTTCTGCTGTCCTCCAACAGACTTCACCCAGACACCTTACTCATCAAAGGCACCTCAGACTCCAGTGTTCCCTGCTGTTACCTTCAAATGTCACCTTCCAAAGATGCACCACTATCAATCCTGCCACTTTGCTTCCACCTTCTGAGGGGGGAGAGGAAGATGAATATGCCAATATGCTACCCCATGACTGTTTGAAAATTTTGGAACAAGACACTTCTGCACCTGAAAATATGGTGTCCCGTCCGTTGGCTGACCCAAAATGGAGATTATGGACGGATGGCTCACGGTTTGCTGATGCTCAGGGCAAGTTCCACACAGGATATGCTGTTACAACGGAAACAGAGGTCCTTATGGCTGAAGCCCTACCACCATCCATGTCTGCACAAGAAGCAGAACTTGTGGCCCTGATAGAGGCCTGCCATCTAGCCACCGGAACCACTGTTAATGTGTACACAGACTCAAGGTACGCACATGGAATTGCTAATGATTTTGGACTCCTATGGAGAAATAGGGGATTCATCACAGCCGCTGGAACACCGGTGAAACATGCTCCTTGGATCAAAGCTTTGATGGAAGCTTTGGAAGAGCCTACTCAGATTGCTGTTATTAAGGTCAGGGCTCATGGCAGAATAAGCTCAAGAGAAGCAAGAGGAAGCCACCTGGCAGACCGAGCAGCGAAGGCAGCAGCAATGGAGAATGTGTCACCAAAGTGGCAGGAAAAACAGGAGAAACAAGAAGACACGAGAAAATTTAAAGGAAATTCGCAGATGATGGCTATCACCAGAGCAATGGCCAAAGAATCCAACTCTGAAGCTATCCAGGAGTCTCGGGAATCGTCCCTGGAAAGGCCAAGAGACAAGAAGAAAAGGAAGCCAACAACGTTGGAAGAATCCTCATCAGATGAAAATTCTAAACCCTTCAGACCACTTGAAGCCAAATTGTGGCAGGAACAGAAACAAACCTCCATTGAAGAAATAAAGCAATGGAAAGCAGCGGGAGCCCTGAGATCAGGAGCATCTCTCCCCTTTTACAAAGTACATGGAAAAACTTGTCTGCCCAGACGTATGTATCCAGCAGTGGCTGCGTGGGCGCATGGACCCACACACAGAGGAAAAAACCAAGCTCTGGCATGCATCAACAAGTTGTATTTTGCACCTGGAATCTCATCTGCCATGGCTGCATACTCGAAGTCCTGCTCTGTTTGCGCCACCTGCAACCCAATGGCCACTGAACGAGTCCCCTTCCAGCATCTAGCCAAACCAGACTACCCTTGGCAAAGAATACAAGTTGACCATATCCAGATGCCAAAAGCAGGAAAATATGAATATGTCCTTGTGGCTGTGGACATGTTCTCTGCCTGGCCAGAAGCCTATCCGGTCACCAATATGACTGCCAAAACCACGGCCAAGAAACTGATCACCGAGATTGCCTGCAGATTTGGAATCCCTGAAGTGATAGAGTCAGATCAAGGCCCCGCCTTCACTGCAAGTGTCTACAGGGAGCTGTGGACCATGCTAGGAACAGACTTGGGCCTACACACTCCATACCATCCAGCCAGCTCAGGCAAAGTGGAGAGAATGAACTCCACAATCAAAACCCAACTTTTGAAAATGACCCAAGACTATCCCTTTCTTGGCCTGACTTGCTCCCCATAGTGCTGTATCACATTAGACACACACCCCAGGCCAAACACGGGTTGACCCCCATGAGATTCTGTTCGGGGCCCCTCCCAAGATAGGAGACATTAGGCCCCAAGAGTTATCTGAAACTAATGATAAAGTGGTAAAATTTGTGATTGCTTTGTCTAAAGAGTTGACTAACACCCATTCTACAGTGTCTGCTTCTCTCCCAGAATCCACAGGTGACACGGTGCACAACTTCTTGCCTGGTGACCTGGTGTATGTGAAAAAGTTTGTGAGGAAAGATTGCCTCCAACCCAGATTCGAGGGTCCCTACACCGTGGTCCTGACCACCCTACAGCCCTGAAGTTTGAGGGCAAGAACACCTGGATTCACGCCTCCCATTGCAAGAAAGACAAGACGGGCCAGTGAAAATGGGGCCCAATCTGTATATCCTTTGTGTGCTTATACTTGCACTTGTCCCTGCTGTGCAAGTAATCACTACCTTCTGGGTTAATACTACGACCCCTGTAGTTACTTTTAAGTTCGATTTCTGCCAAGTTTCCCCATGTCCTTGGAACCCAAGAGCAGGCATAGCCTGCGCCCAATTTTATATCTGTGTGACCCGTCCAGGAAATGAAAATTGTTATTATTGGACAGATGTGGGATGGAACACAGGGAAGGATTGGGGGTACAAACCCAAGGAAGCAATGGACAGAAAAGATAAAAACGGTAGATCCTTGTTAACTAGGATGACCTTAACCAAGGGTGGGATGAATAACCCTGGTTGCACATATCCTGGGCATAGTCCTAGTGGAGGCTGTCTTCCACTTCTACTAAACCTAGAAAACCCATCAATGGGAGATTTGGGTAAATATGTATTGAAGGTACATGCAGCTGTAAGAGACTGTGGTTGGGGAATAGCCAGTACCCTTGGGACATTTGAACTAAAAGATATAACAATAAAACCCACCCAAGCCCCTCCTGGCAATGGTCAATCACAGGGTGAAGTAATATTACAACAAGCAGTTAATGAAGTAATTCCGATCCCAGGGCTCAAGTGGGAAGATGTCTTCTCTATGGAAACCCAAGTTAATCCCCGTAAAAATCTATGGTTAGAATGGGTTAGATATAACGTCAGGGCCCAAAATATATCGGTGGGGTGTATGACCTGTGCTGCTGCCAATACTTATCTATACACGCATGCCTTCCCTGCTGACCACAATGCCACAATCTGTTTATTGGGGTTATTGAAAGGAGCTAGTGATACCTCCTGTCCTGATTATATTCCCCTTGTCAGTCTAAGAACCAAATTACGAACCCCTCGGGATGTGATAGTAAATAAGGATAATTATACCTGCTATTCTCCTGACAATTCTACTGGTCCCTCTCTAGGGGTATTTGAAGACGGGTTCTGCCAGACCAATAAGACTATAGATGTTAACCTACTGACTAATCATTCCAGATACATGTATGATATTTATTGGTTCTGTGGGGATGGGAGATTGAGATCTCAGCTGCCAGGTGTATGGAGTGGTCAGTGTACATTGGTAAAGCTAGCCATGCAATTCAGAATCCTACCCTGGGACCCAGAAATAGCCCCTGAATTAACTAGGAAGAAGAGAAGTCTAGATCAGCTGCATACCAGCTATGCTGAGGACCCCAAGGTCTATATAGATTCCATAGGTGTCCCTAGGGGGGTCCCTGACGAGTACAAAGCCCAGAACCAGATTACTGCAGGTTTCCTCTCCCTCATTCCCACCATACAGATCAACCGAAATGTGGACTGGATAAACTATGTCTATTACACTGAGCAAAGGTTTATCAACTATAGTAGAGAGTGACACATTCCAAGGTATAGTTGAAGAGTTAGGACCCAACACTAGAATGACCCTCCAGAATTAGTTGGCTATTGACATGATCCTTGCAGAAAAAGGCGGGGTATGTGGGATGATAGGAGAAGAATGCTGTACTTATATTCCTCAGAATTCTGGAGTCAAGGGTAAAACTATAGTGGCCCTTACAAAGATTAAAAATCTGGCTCAGGAAGTAATGGCCAATCCAGGAGTAGATACTTCTTTCTTCTCAGGGTGGCTTGGAGGACTCAAAGGATTTCTCCAACAAGCCTGCTTAGTGGTAGCAGGGCTTTTGGTGCTAGGATTGATAATTCTATGTTGTGTGATACCTATGTACAGGAAAGCTGTGACCAATGCAACCGCCTCCTCAGGTACTTTCCTTCATCAGGAAGTTGTGTCCCTACTATATGATGACACTGATAAGGGTGATATGGAGAAATATACTCCGCAGGATGAACCTGATAAAACCCCCTATGACAAAATACAGATGGAAATGAGAGATTTAGTTTAGGGACAGTTGGAGAACTCCATGTGCAGGTTTGGTAGGGACTTGGTTGTTTGGGGGCGGTCCATAAGGGGCCAGCTTCTAAAATGACCAAGCGAAGAAATCCATTACCCCTGTCCCCACACATGGACAGTCTCGAAGGCCACATATATTAAGGGAAAACTTAGTGTTTAGGGGGGATTGTCAAGGTAAAATATATCTTTTTACCTTTATATTTTACAAGTGTTTTGATATTTTTATACTTTCATATTCATAGTGTTTATATGTATTTTGTTACTATAGATAAACACAAAGTTTTCCTCAAATGAGTATTATTCAGATTGAAACTTATTCTAAGATGTCAGTACCAGCTAGTCTGTCTCCAAGAAATTCACTGAAGACTGCCCCCACCTTTGGGGAATTGAGGATTATATCAGAAACGAAACTAAGCTGAAAAGAAACTGTGCTGGTCAGTATCTGTTTCTGGAGAAACGAAATTTAAGGATGACACGATGAAAGGAGGACTCAGAAGAAGATCTAAGGACCAATTAGAGATGGCCAGATGTTGGACATGTACATATATGGACATCTATAGCTTACCTCCCTGCTCTCGTCCATCCCTTACTCCACCCTGACATCCTGTGTATGTAATCCTATGTATGTGAAATAAGTTTAGAACTTGCCCTGGTGGTCGCATGTAACAAATCTGAGAGATCTAAAGGCAATTGAATGCCAGCATTTGGCTGTACATTTCATCTTGTACCCCTGCTTCGTCTATCCTTATCACTGACATCGTGTATTAAAACCATCAACAGCACGGTGTGACTGGTGACTGTGGGGACAGGCACTGCTCCACAAGTGTTGGAATCCCCAAGGCTTGCTGGCCAAACCTCTACATTAAACACTTCCTCCACTGCTTTTGCCTCCTCTATCTCCTCTAGGGCCTACATCTGCACCCTCAACCTCTGCCTTCATGAGACACGCATTCCAACAGTGCATAGCGAACCCCCACCACCTCCATACTGCACAGCCAGGGTGCAACGAAATTGGGCAGTTTTAAAATTGATATACATTGGAGATTGCAGTCATACAGCTGAAGAGTTGTGGACAGCTTTCCAGGCAGAATTTGATCAAAGACTGTCTCTGCTGAACCAGCATCCAGGGAAGGCCGTGTCTGATAACGGCGCGAACCTGGTGGCGGCCCTACAGTGAGGCAAGCTCACACACGTGCCTTCCATGGCTCACGTCCTCAACCTGGTGGTGCAGCATTTTCTCATCCACTATTCTGGCCTGGGTGACCTGCTCTAGAAAGCACATAAGCTGTATGCTTATTTCCGCCGTTCGCACCACTCTGCTCATCGACTTGCATTGATAAAGAGGTCTTTGTTCATGCCAGTTAGCAGGTTGATATGCGATGTGCCTACATGGTGGAATTCCAGTCTGCACATGTTGCAGCGACTGTGGCAGCAGCAGCGAGCCTGAAGCAGCATGTCATTTCGTATAGCCTGGGTCAATGCAGTACGGAGGTGGCGCATATCAAGTTTACAGAGTGGGCACAAATTAAGGACCTCTGCACCCTTCTGCACAGTTTTGGAATGGCTACTAAGATGGTTAGCACTGATGGCGCCGTCATCACCATCACTATTCCGGTCATTTATATGCTGGAGCAGATTTCGAATAGCTTGTGGGAGGAGATGGTGGTCCCAGAAGAAGAGTAGGAATCAGAGGAGGCTGTGGAATGGATAACATTGTCTGGAAGCTCAAGACTGTCGTCACACAGGCGGGTGGCAAGGGAGGGTGTAGTACTGCGATCGAGGGGTGCAGGTGATGATGATAACAGGCAAATTGTTATCGAAGTTGCAAGGTCTGAGGGCCAAATGGAGGAGGAAGAGGTGATGGGCGAACAGCTGTCGGATGAAGAGGATAATCCTCCCCTCTCTGTTGTTCAGGGTTGGAGGGAGGGTACAGAGGAAATGAGCCTCATTGTTAAACAGCCACCAACATAGCAAGGTCTCGGACCTCATGGTAGAGCCAGACATATGAATGCCTTCTTGCTGCACTATCTGCAACATGATCCCCGTATAGTTATGATTATGGATAATGCTGACTACTGGGTAGCCACTTTATTAGATCCACTTTATAAAACAAAAGTTTGCCAGATGATTCCCGCCTAGAAAGGGACCCGCGAATTCTGGAGTATCAAAACACACTTGTATACAACCTTAAGAGAAGTTTTGCCCAAGACAGCAGTGAAGCACACAGTTCGCATCGCAGCTGTACACTTCCAACCTCTGGCCCGTTAATTCATCAATGCCAAAACAGTAGCAGCAGCAGCAGTGGTGGAAGTGGAAAAAGCAATTTCTGTAGGTCCTTTTACACTTTTTTTAGACCAACTCGTGCACCAGCACAACAGAGTCCAATTCTTACACATGGTGAACGAATGGGGAGAATGGTGCAGGAGTATCTAGAACTAAATATCAATACCATTAGGGAGGGTTTGGACCCTTTCACATTTTGGTCTTCCAAAATGGAGCAGTGGCCTGAGCTCACTTCACATGCCTTGGAGGTTTTATCGTGCCCGGCAGCCAGCATTCTATCAGAACGTGTCTTCAGCGCCGCTGGTGGTGTCCTGACGGATAAGTGCATAAGGCTGTCCCCTGAAAGTGTTGACAGGCTAACTTTCATTAAGATCAACAAGTCATGGATCTCCAAGGACTTCTGCACCCTATCGCAGACTGTACAGACTAGGTGATATTGCATTTTTTAGTGTGATGCATTAATGTCACATAACTGCACTCTGTGAAATCTTTAGTGTCGCTGCTGATGTTAACACAAATTTGTGGAAATGTTAACAGTCATGGTTGGTCTACATCTGCTGTGTTAGCTGTAGCAGAAGACATGTCACTCCCAATTATATTATTGCTATTCTCGTGAAAGTTGTTCCACTTCGGTGGTGTCAGGCCCTCATTTTTCAATATTTGAAAACTCCAAGTTGAATGTCCATCTGCTGTATTAGGTGTTGTGAAAGACATGTTGGTCTCTATTCTACTATTTCTACTGTGGTGAAATTGATGCCACTTCTGTGGGGTAAGAGCCTCAATTCTTTAAATGTGAACACTCCTTGTTAAGTGTCCATCTGCTGGTTTGGGTGATGTGTCCCCATATAATGTGCCATACAGTATAGAACAGTCCCCATAGAGTATATTGAGCCCCACATATTGCTCCATACAGTATAATGAGTCACATATAACGCTCCATACAGTATATGATGGGCCCCATATATTGCTCCATACAGAATGGACTCCATATAATGCTCCATACAGAATAGGCCCCATATGTGCTCCATATGATGCTCCATACCCTATATGATGCCCCATAAATAATGAACCCCATATGATGCTCCAGTATATGATGGGCCCATGGATAATGCTCCAGTATATGATGGGCCTATATAATGCTTCATATATAATGGGTCCAATATGATGCTCCAGTGTATAATGAGCCCCGTATATGATGCTCCAATGTATAATGGGCCCCATATGATGCTCCAGTATATGATGGGCCCCATGGATGATGCTCCAGTGTATGATGTGCCTATATAATGCTCCATATATAATGAGCCCCATTTATAATGCTCCAGTGTATAATGGGCCCCGTATATGATGCTCCAATGTATAATGGGCCCCATTTATAATGCTCCAGTGTATAATGGGCCCCGTATATGATGCTCCAGTGTATGATGGGCCCCATTTATAATACTCCAGTGCATAATGGGCCCCGTATATGATGCTACAGTGTATGATGGGCCCCATTTATAATGCTTCAGTGTATGATGGGCCCCATGGATGATGCTCCAGTGTATGATGGGCCTATATAATGCTCCATATATAATGAGCCCCATTTATAATGCTCCAGTGTATAATGGGCCCCATATATGATGCTTCAGTGTATGATGGGCCCCATTTATAATGCTCCAGTGTATTACGGGCCACATGGATGATGCTCCAGTGTGTGATGGGCCTATACAATGCTCCATACACAATGGGCCTCATATGATGCTCCAGTATATGATGGGTCCCATGGATGATGCTCCAGTGTATGATGGGCCTATATAATGCTCCACATATAATGGGCCACATTTATAATTCTCCAGTGTATAATGGGCCCCGGATATGATGCTCCAGTGTATGATGGGCCCCATGGATGAGGCTCCAGTGTATGATGGGCCTATATAATGCTCCATAAATAATGGGCCCCATTTATAATGCTCCATAAATAATGGGCCCTGTATATGATGCTCCAGTGTATGATGGGCCCCTTTTAAAATGCTCCAGTGTATAATGGGCCCCATATATGATGCTCCAGTGTATGATGGGCCCCGTTTATAATGCTCCAGTGTATGATGGGCCCCATGGATGATGCTCCAGTGTATGATGGGCCTATATAATGCTCCACATATAATGGGCCCCGTATATGATGCTCCAGTGTATGATGGGCCTATATAATGCTCCATATATAATGTGCCCTGTTATGAATGTTTTAGAAATGAATTCTGAGCAGAAGCTCCCTCTGGTGGTTACAAACGGTACTGAACCATTCAATGAGGATTGGCAATCAGGAATCACGGACTGGCTGGATATAAGGGAGGTTTCCCCCCATCTTTGTTGCCGGTGATCAATTGTTCTTGTCTCAACGTTGTTTCCTGGTTCACTTGGAAGCTTGCTGAGTCTTGCCTCTTCTCCTGCTCTCAGATAAGATATTTTCTGTTTTTTGTTTTTGTGCTTGCCATTTGTATATTTCTCTGCATTTCTGTGAGGTTGGCCAGGTTCCCCTCCTCGGGGGGGCTTGGGCGCCTCTCGGTTCCTCTGGAGCCACTGTTGTTTGTTCATTTGCCTTTTCCAGTTTTTTCTGTGGCTGCGGCTTAGTTTTGTTACACCAGAGAACTAATTTAGGTGGTAGAGGTCGTGTGATCTCAGGTGTTTTTGCAATTAGTAGCGTTGGTTTTTTTTAGGGTTTTTTTTTGGATTGCAGTAAGTATCCTTCCTATCCTTTTCTGTCCAGGCAGATTGGGCCCCAGCGTTTACTCATACTATTTTCTGTCTGTGTCTGTAATTCCTCTTGTCTAACCGCCATTACATGTTTGGGGGCTTCCTATGTTCTTTGGGGATCTGCTCCGGGTAAGATAGCTTTCCTCTTTCTATCTTTAGGTGTAGTTAGCCTCTCAGGCTGTAATGAGGCGTCTAGGACCAACGTAGGAACGCTCCACGGCTGCCTTTAGTTGTGGTGGTTAGTCAGGGTACTGCAATTTAGTAGATTCCAACCTCTCTGGTATATTGCCGTTTTTGCCTGCTCTCTTCAGCTACCAAAACATAACAGTACCCCATTTATAATGCTCCAGTGTATAATGGGCCCCGTATATGATGCTCCAGTGTATGATGGGCCCCTTTTATAATGCTCCAGTGTATAATGGGCCCCGTATATGATGCTCCAGTGTATGATGGGTCCCATTTATAATGCTCCAGTGTAAGATGGGCCCCATGGATGATGCTCCAGTGTATGATGGGCCTATATAATGCTCCACATATAATGGGCCCCATTTATAAAGCTCCAGTGTATAATGGGCCCCATATATGATGCTCTAGTGTATGATGGGCCTATATAATGCTCCTTAAATAATGTGCTCCATTTATAATGCTCCATGTAAATGGCCGTAATATGCATGTGGGCCCCATTAGCTCGTGTATATGGCATATTGATGCTCCAGTGTATGATGGGCCCCATTTATAATGCTCCAGTGTATAATGGGCCCCGTATATGATGCTCCAGTGTATGATGGGCCCCATTTATAATGCTCCAGTGTAAGATGGGCCCCATGGATGATGCTCCAGTGTATGATGGGCCTATATAATGCTCCACATTTAATGGGCCCCATTTATAATGCTCCAGTGTATAATGGGCCCTGTATATGATGCTCTAGTGTATGATGGGCCCCATTTATAAAGCTCCAGTGTATAATGGGCCCCGTATATGATGCTCCAGTGCATGATTGGCCCCATTTATAATACTTCAGTGTAAGATGGGCCCCATGGATGATGCTCCAGTGTATGATGGGAATACATAATGCTTCATATATAATGGGCTCCATTTATAATGCTCCAGTGTATAATGGGCCCCATATATAATGCTCCAGTGTATGATGGGCCCCATTTATAATACTTCAGTGTAAGATGGGCCCTATGGATGATGCTCCAGTGTATGATGGGCCTCTATAATGCTTCATATATAATGGGCCCCATTTATAATGCTCAAGTGTATAATGGGCCCTATCTATGATGCTCAAGTGTATGATGGCCCCCATATATAATTCTCCAGTGTATAATACTTCCCATATATTGCTCCAAACATTAAAAAAAATGAAATACCTCTCCTCGCTGGTCACTTCTCTACTCTGGACTCCTCAGCGTCGCCATCTTCCAGCTCTCTGCACTTGGACTGTTCATGCAGAGGGCATACAGAGGTGACGTCATTGCACTCTCTGACCTGAATGTCACTGTCAGGAAACGCGGAAGATGTGAGTGCAAGTGCTTGGGCCCTGAGCAAGCAGGGGGGGCCCACTCATGGGCGACGGCACTGGCACAGGACCCTCATAGTACGCCGGTGTCTCTGACGGTGAGTGGGCCCCTCCTCCATCAGAGACACCGGCATACTATGAGGGGCACTGTGCCAGTGCCGTCGCCCACGAGTGGACCCACTTGCCCGGGTGCACCAGGTGCTGAAGCCGGCCCTGGGGGGTACAGCACAATTAGGGAGGTGGAAAAACTGGCACATGTTGAGGTGTAGGCTGGATGTTCAGCAGCTGCAAATGAAGGAATTGGAGAAGTCGGAGGAAGAGGAGGACAAAGCGAGCCATTTTGCTGGCAACCTATGTGTCATCATGGGAAGGTGGTACAAAATCCTTTGAAACCCAGGCATGGTTCATTTTAATGAAGGTGAGATCATCAACATTTTGGGTTGACAGCGGGGTCCTTCTTTCTGTCAGGATTGATCCAGCAGCACTGAAGGCTCTTCCTGATAGCACACTACCAGCAGGGCAAGCGAACTCCTGTAAGGCATATTGTGCCAATTCAGGCCAGGTGTCCAGTTTACCGGCCCAGTAGTCAAAGGGGAATGAACTGTGAGGGAGAACATCGATAGGGGAGGAGAGGTAATTTGTAACCATAGTTGACAACTGCTGGTTCCTGTCTGTTGAAATCGATTCAGTATTACCAGTCGTGTGAGCGGTACTAGAGAAATCAGTTCACAATATGGACATGAAACCCCTGTCTCCAACGCCACTTCGGCTGTGGGCACCACAAACACCTCTTCCATTTGGCCCAGTATGGCTCGTGGTAGAACCTGCAGCGCTGCTGTGTGCCTCTAACAAACGGTTTAACAGAGTTATTTGTTCGCCAATATTAGCTCTAGGTTCTCCTGTGGCATGATGTTCTGGAATTTGCCTTTATAGCATGGATCGAGGATGCATAAGTGGGATGCTCAAGCTTATGATGGCGTCGTCTGCGCTTACCAGCCATGTGCATTCCTCAAAACACTGAAGGACTTTACTGAGGTCTTTCAGCTTTGACCACTGCACACCCGACAACTCCATGTCTGCCCTCAAACTGCCTGCCCGTGTATCCTCCCACAAATGCATTACAGCCTGCTTCTGTTCGCACAGCCTCTCAACCATGTGCATGGTGTAGTTCCACCTTGTTGCAACGTCTATGATTAGGCTGTGCTTGAGGAGGTGGAGCGATCGCTGCAGCCTCTGCATACGACAGGAGTCTAAGGGCGATCCACGAATTTGCGAGCACAGTCTTTGCACCTTATGGAGCAGGGCTGTTAACTCCGGATAATTATTTAGGAAGCACTGCACCACCAGGTTCAAGGTGTGAGCCAGGCAAGGTATGTGTCTGAGTTTTGCCAGGGCTATGGCCGCCACAAACTTATGGCCGTTGTCACTGACTACCTTGTCCGGCTCAAGATGTATACTGCCCAGCCATGACTCAGTTTCTCGCTGCAAGTAGTCGGCCAGTACCTCCGTGGTGTGTCTGTTGTTGCCCAAAGACATCATCTTTAAAACAGCCTGCTGACGCTTACCACTAGCTGTTTGATAATGGGACACCTCGTGTGCAACACTGGCAGCTGCGGATGGAGTGCTCATGCGATTGCGCTCTGTCGACGAGCTTTCGCTTCGAGAGGAGGAGGGTGTAACGCCTACAGCCAACTGTTGCCTATACCGTGGGCTAGGCAGCACTGTCCCACCGCTGCTGTCCCCTGTTGACCCTGCATCCACTACATTAACCCAATGTGCAGTGATGGACATGTAACGGCCCAGGCCATGTCTACTGGCCCATGCGTCTGTTGTGAAGTGCACCTTTCCACTCACTGATTGTTTGAATGCATGGACAATGCAGGTGGAGGGCAGGGATGGCTTTTCTAGAAAAAAAGTGCTGACTGGGTAGGTCATAGCGTGGGACAGCGTAGGCCATGAGCTCTCGGAACACTGTACTTTCAACCAAACGGAAGGGCATCATCTCTAATTAGATCAGTTTGGCAATGTAGGCGTTCAAAGCCAGTGTACGCGGATGAGAGAATGAGTACTTTCTTGTCCTACTCAGAGTGTCTGCTAGGGTGAGCTGGACTTGAGAGCTGCATATGGAGGAACTAGTGGTGGACATGATGGACTGAGAGGAGGTTGGTGATGGTGATGGTGGTGGTGGTGGTGTTGGTGGTGATGGCCTAGATTCAGTCTTTCGTTGCAAAAACATTGTCAGAGAAAAGAGGGAGACACAAAAGCGCAAATAGGGTCTTATCAAACGTTACACAAAGGTGCTCACCAAGAGAACTACTCACCTGGTGAGAGTGAAGGAAGGACATATATTAATGGCGGCTGCTGCAGATCCACAGGTCAGTGCAAGACCAGATTAAAACATACACTTAGGAAGGAACAAAGGATCATCCCCGCACTGCCGCAAGAAGAATTCCAAAAATTGTAGAGGCTTCAACGTAGTTTATTCTACGCGTTTCAGGGTTCAGGTGACCCCTTCATCAGGACATACCACAAATATTGTGACAAGCTGTCCAGCAACTCTTTTTGTTTTTTTAACATGTTGTTGGACTGCTGCAGGCCTGCCAGATAACCGCTGCTGCGATGTCGATGCCTGCAGCGGATCCTTCTTCTCTTCTGAGCTATTGTCAGCGGCACCCTCTTCCCCCAATGAATGCCAATCCGGGTCAACAACTGGGTCATCCATCATCTCCTCTTCAATTTCATCTGCACCTTCCTTTGTGTCACCGTGTAAGGTGGTATAGTATGCGGGAAGGGGCACCTGAGTTTCATCAGGGTCAGTTACTGACTCAGTAGACTGCGAGGGCAATGTAGTACTCTGGGTGAATGTACCAGCAGAATCATCTAGCAGTTGCTGTGCATCAGTGCACTCCATGTTAGATTCATTTTAGACTGGGGAATTCAGGATTTGACATGATAACCAGGCATGGTATGTGAAAAGAGCTCCATGGAGTAATCTAAAGAGTGGCCTGCTGCCTCCTTCACTTTTGGTGGGGGTGAAGGACACAAGGAATAGTGTTGTTCCTGACCAGGAGCCTGCACTGACCACTCAGTGTTTGCATTTTTTGAAACTTTAGAAGAGGAGGCGATAGAGCTGAAAGCTGTTTCGGCAATGTAAGCCAAAACCTGTTCCTGATGCTCCGGCTTTAAAAGCGGTTTACCTACTCCCAGAAAAGGGAGCCTTCCAGGCCTTCTGGAGCCAGACGATGACACAGGCTCAACACCTCCTGCCTTAGGTGCTATTGTGCTTTTGGCACTACCAGCAGATGCCCACCACCACCATGAGTACCAGCTGGCCCCCAGGCCCACGTCCGCGGCCTCTTCCACCATACTTCCTCATGTTTGGGAAAATGTACCCAAAATACCAGCAGATATATGGTACTGTATCAGAAGCGTACAGCTGTATATGGTGAAGAGGAAAATTGTAAATCTCGGTATATATTTCCGGAGTCAGAAACAGATGCTCACAGGCTCAGTATGGATTTGACAAGAATACAAAAAGCAGAAAAATGGTACTGTATCACAAGCGTACAGCTGTATACAGTCTAGGGCTAATTGTAAATCTCCGTATATATTTCAGGAGTCAGACACAGACGCTCACAGGCTCAGTATGGATTAGACCAGAATATAAAAAGCAGAAAAAGGGTACTGTATCAGAAGATACCAGGTGTATACAGTATAGGGGTAATTGTAAATCTCCGTATATATTCCTGGAGTCAGACACAGACGCTCACAGGCTCAGTATAGATTAGACAAGAATATAAAAAGCAGAAAAAGGGTACTGTATCAGAAGATACCAGGTGTATACAGTGTAGGGGTAATTGTAAATTTCCATATATATTTCCGGAGTCAGAAATAGACGCTCACAGGCTCAGTATGGATTAGACAAGAATATGAAAATCAGAAAAAGGGTACTGTATCACAAGCATACAGCTGTATACAGTCTAGGGGAAATTGTAAATCTCAGTATATATTTCCGGAGTCAGACACAGATGCTCACAGGCTCAGTATGGATTAGACCAGAATATAAAAAGCAGAAAAAGGGTACTGTATCACAAGCGTACAGCTGTATACAGTCTAGGGGTAATTGTAAATCTCCGTATATATTTCCGGAGTCAGACACAGACGCTCACAGGCTCAGTATGGCTTAGACCAGAATATAAATAGCAGAAAAAGGGTACTGTATCACAAGCGTACAGCTGTATACAGTCTATGGGTAATTGTAAATCTCCATATATATTTCAGGAGTCACACACAGATGCTCACAGGCTCAATATGGGATAGATCAGAATATAAAAAGCAGAAAAAGGGCACTGTATCCCAAGCGTACAGCTGTATAAAGTCTAGGGGTAATTGTAAATCTCCATATATATTTCAGGAGTCAGACACAGATGCTCACAGGCTCAGTATAGATTAGACCAGAATATAAAAAGCAGAAAAAGGGTACTGTATCAGAAGATACCAGGTGTAAGGTTCTGTGTACATGTTCCTGAAACTCAGTTTGTTCGTCAGCCATTTTACTTTCTGTCTTGCTGCAGCTATCTTGCCCTCAGTCAAAATGGAGTTTCCAGCTTGCATGTTCCCGCCCTGATTCTCTCCTTTTGCTTCTTAAGCAGCCACAGCTGAGCAATCAGTGCTTCAGAATCTAGCCTGCAGTGAACCTGTGACCTGACTCCTGAAGCCTTGGACCTTGTACTCCAGCTATTCCTACTGAGGAACTCTGAAGCACTTGTGGACTCTGAACCCTGCTCTTTGAAAGACCCACGTTTGCATGGACTTACGGTAACAGAGAAGAAGATCCTGAACCTGTTGTGGAGAGTGATTGCTGAGCTTAGATTACTCTGGCCTGCTGTGTCTCCTGCTTCTGTGTCTGCAAACTGTGTGACTATTTTTGCCAACTTGTATGAAGTAATACAAGACTTTCTATATCAAACCTGTGTCTCATGTATTTTCATCGCACCCAAGCACAAGACGCTATATGAACTGTACTACATACATTACAAGATTCTGAAGCCAAACGTTAGTGTCTGCTGGGTCTGGAAAGGCTGTGTCTGCTGTAACTGTGGATATCGGATGTCCGGTTGTACTTTCTGTGATGACAGTGGTTGTGACTTCTCACAACCATTCCAGGTGAGCAATTCCCTTAAGTGTTTTTTTTTCTGCAGTGTTACCACAGGTAAACACTATTGTTTTTTTTTCTTTTCTCTTTTTTGTCTGCTGTAACTGTGGATATCAGATGTCCGGTTGAACTTTCTGTGATGATAGTGGTTGTGACTTCTCACAACCATTCCAGGTGAGCAGTTCCCTTAATTTTTTTTTTCTCTCTGCAGTGTTACCACAGGTAAACACTATTGTTTTTTTTTCTCCTCTCCTCTTCTTCCAGTACTCCTGTCTTGAAAGATCTGGAAAATGGAGGCCCGCATAAAGGAACTTTGCGGAGTGACTGATAATATCCTTGCAGATTTGCAGAATATAAAGACCCGTTTTTCAGGCCTGCAGGACCTCACTAATCACAATTTGCAGGTGTTTGGACAGACTGCCCAGGATTTGCGAGCCAGGATTGAGGTTCTGGAGGAGCGAGTCCAGGCTCCTGCCGTGGCCCCGAGTTCTGGGATTCCCAAGTTGCCCCCTTTTCGTTTTGGCGGTGAACGTGAGAAATTCAGGGGATTTATTAATCAATGCAATCTTTTTTTTTCTGCACATGCTTCACAATTTCCCACTGAACGATCTAAGGTGCTTACTATAATTATGTTGCTTACCAACAAGGCTTTGATGTGGGCAAACCCTCTGATTGAGACTGAGGATGATTGTTTGAATCACCTTGATGCTTTTATTTCAGCCATTGGGCAGGTGTTTGATGACCCCAGTCGAGGTGCAACAGCTGAAGCAGCCATGTTAGCTTTGCGCCAAGGTAAGCACTCGGTAGCTGAATATGCATTGGATTTCAGGAGATGGGCCCTTGATACCACCTGGGACAGTTCCGCCAAAAAATCTATTTTTCGAAAGGGGTTATCTCCACTGATTAAGGATGAACTTGCTCGTGCCGACCCTCTCACTGCGTTAGGTGACTTTATTAACTACTGCATCCGTATTGATACTCGTCTGACTGAACGCAGGCAAGAGAGATGGTTCGAAAGCAATCGCACTAACCTTTTCCTACCTTCCTCTCCAGCTAAGGAACCTTTGCGTAGGATTACACGGGAACCTGAACCTGAACCCATGCAGGTAGACTCTTTACAACGACGGGTTAGTGATGCACGCAAGGAACATCGTTTTAAGGAGAATCTATCTTTCTATTGTGGTAAATCAGGGCACTTCATTATAAACTGCCCCAGCCGTTCTCGTAAGACTACTGCAGCACTCATTCATTGTGAGTGTTGCGAGAGGGGATCTGTCAGGTCCGAGCCTCAGGCTCCAGAGAGATCTGCAGCAACAGATCTTGATTTCTCGGACTTAAACTCCGTTACCTCTGAGGACGTTGACTGTGTAAACGCTGCCATTTTTCAAGTTTCCTCAGCGGTGTCCCAGCTGAGTTGTAAGAAAAACAATTCTCATTGCTTTCTTTCCATCAAACTCTGGGTTGACTCAGCTTGGGTGTCTAGCTCTGCTATGATCGACTCAGGGGCAAGTGGAAATTTTATGGATGTCTCCTTTGCTCTGAAACAGGGGATACGTTCAGTGAAGAAGGCTACTCCAGTACAGATGGAAACTGTGGATGGCTCCCTGCTGACCTCTGGACCAGTGGATCAGGAAACAGAGCCTTTGAGGGTTCTTATGGGTAAAGATCATCAAGAGAAACGGTCCTTTATGCTTATCTCTTCTCCCCACTTTCCCATTATTCTAGGGCTACCATGGCTGCAGGCTCAGAATCCTACCATTAACTGGGAGACCAAGGAATTACACTTTCCAGAGAAACAGATGAGTCCAAAAGTTTCAGCTTGCTCTGTTCCTAAAGGAACCATGTCAGTCCCTGAACTACCAGCTGTATACCAGGACTATGTGGATTTATGTGACAAGAAGAACGCTGACCAGCTTCCTCCTCACCGTCCATATGATTGTCCAATTGAATTATTGCCTGGAGCAGAGATACCTTTTGGTAAGATCTACCCCCTGGCGGGGCCCGAGCTAAAGGCTTTAAAGGATTACATAGACGAAAATCTAGCCAAGGGCTTCATACGCCCCTCTTCATCTCCTGCAGGTGCACCCATCTTCTTTGTAAAGAAGAAAGATGGATCTCTGAGACCATGCGTAGACTATAGGGAACTCAATAAGGTTACTATTAGAAACCGTTATCCATTGCCTTTAATCCCTGAGTTATTGGAGAGAGTGCGACATGCCAAAATTTTCTCTAAACTAGATCTTCGTGGGGCCTATAACTTAGTCCGTATTAGACCTGGGGATGAATGGAAGACTGCATTCAGGTCACGCTATGGACACTTTGAATATCTAGTTATGCCTTTTGGTCTGAGTACCGCCCCAGCCACTTTCCAACACTTGGTGAATGACATCTTCAGGGATCTCCTAGATACATTTGTGATAATTTATTTGGATGATATTCTAATTTTTTCTAACTCCACAGAGGAACATCATGGACATGTGAGAATGGTCTTGGAACGTCTAAGACAAAATCATCTTTACATCAAACTTGAAAAGTGTGAATTCCATAGGACCGAAATTCAATTTCTGGGGTATGTACTGTCTACACAAGGAATTAGTATGGATGGAAGCAAAACCCAAGCCATCAAGGATTGGCCAAGTCCTAGAAATGTGAAGGAGGTACAGCGCTTCATCGGGTTTGCCAACTTCTATAGACGTTTCATTAGAAATTTCTCTGAGGTAGTGTCACCTATCACCCAACTTACCCGGAAAGAGTCTAGGTTCTCCTGGACTCCCCAAGCCCAGGAAGCATTTTCCCGTCTAAAAGATAAATTTACCACTGCACCTATCCTAGTACATCCCAACCCCGAGCTTGCCTTCATAATAGAGGTGGATGCTTCAGACTGTGCCGTTGGAGCTATACTCTCTCAGAGAACAGGTGAGAAGAATGTCTTGCATCCCTGTGCCTTCTTTTCCCAGCAGTTGTCTTCGGCTGAGAGGAACTACGATGTGGGCAATAGAGAGTTGTTGGCCATTATTGCCGCCTTCAAAGAATGGAGACACCTTCTTCAGGGAGCTGCACAGCAAATAGTCGTCCTGACAGACCATCGTAACCTTGAGTTTATCAGGTCGGCTAAGTGCCTGACTCCTCGCCAGGCTCGCTGGAATCTTTTCTTAAACCAATTTAATTTTATCATTTCTTATAGACCAGGATCGCGCAATGGAAAGGCTGATGCACTCTCTAGGATTTACTCAGCAGAGACACGTCCAATTACTCCTCCTAAGACTATTCTTCCTGACTCTAGATTCCTAGGAGTAATTCATAATCAAGACCTACTTAAGGACATCAAGGAAGCATACCATGCGGATTCCTTTTTGGCACAACCCCCAAGGGACGTAAGTCTTGTCTTTAAGAATGGTGTGTGGATTCAGGGACAACGCCTGTATATTCCTGAAACAGTCAGATTGAGAGTATTGCAACTCATTCACGATTCCAAGGTAGCTGGGCATAGAGGAATTCTAAAGACACAGGAATTTCTTTCTCGTTTCTTTTGGTGGCCCACTTGCAGGAAGGATGTTTTAAACTATGTCACTTCATGCGAAGTCTGTGCAAGATGCAAAACACCTCGCTCCTCACCAACTGGTCTGTTACAGCCTCTTCCCACCCCGTCCCGCCCGTGGGGATCCATTTCTATGGACTTCATTGTGGAGTTACCAACCTCTCAAGGGAAGAACACCATTCTAGTGGTGGTTGACCGTCTAACAAAGGCAGCTCATTTTATCCCTTGTGTCGGCTTACCCACTGCAAAACAGACATCAGATTTGATGATTAAAGATGTGTTTCGCTTACATGGAGTACCGGATGAGGTTATTTCGGATCGAGGGGTGCAATTCACTTCTAGGTTTTGGCAAAATTTCTGTGCAGCATTGGACATTAAAGTAAACCTTTCTTCTGCTTTTCATCCCCAGACTAATGGACAGACCGAACGAACCAATCAAACCCTGGAGCAGTATCTCCGCTGCTTTATCTGCCACCTACAGGATGATTGGGTGGATCTACTTCCATTAGCTGAGTTCTCGTATAACAACTCTCAGAGTGCCTCCACTAAGCAGTCTCCTTTTTACTCTAATCTAGGTTATCATCCTAACATTCTACCACGATTTCCCATAGAAACGCCTTTACCAGCAGTGGCTGAAAGAATCACGTCTTTACAGAAGAATATGGATCTTCTAAAGGAGAATCTGGAATCGGCTCAGGAAAGGTACAAGAAAGCAGCAGATAAATTTCGTAAACCTGCACCAGCTTTCAAGGTAGGAGACTTGGTCTGGCTGTCAACCAAAAATCTTAAGTTAAGGATTCCATCGTCTAAGTTGGGACATAAGTACATTGGACCCTATAAAATCAGTAAAATTATAAGTGCCGTTGCTTATCGTCTTCAACTGCCCAGAACTATGAGAATCCACCCTGTCTTTCATGTATCCCTACTAAAGGCTGCGACACCCAATACGTTTCCTGGACGTTCTTCTCCTTGCCCTGACCCAGTGCTAGTCGATGGTCAGGAAGAATTTGTGGTGGAAAGGATTTTAGATTCCAGGTTGTATAGAAATCAGTTACAATATCTGATTAAATGGCAGGGCTACCCAGTGGAGGACAACTCATGGGAACCAGTCAATAACGTTAATGCTCCTCGCTTGCTCCGTCAGTTTCATCAGAGGTACCCACACAAGCCTGGTCTGAGGTCATCCGGAGGTTGTCCCTAAGGGGGGAGTAATGTAAGGTTCTGTGTACATGTTCCTGAAACTCAGTTTGTTCGTCAGCCATTTTACTTTCTGTCTTGCTGCAGCTATCTTGCCCTCAGTCAAAATGGAGTTTCCAGCTTGCATGTTCCCGCCCTGATTCTCTCCTTTTGCTTCTTAAGCAGCCACAGCTGAGCAATCAGTGCTTCAGAATCTAGCCTGCAGTGAACCTGTGACCTGACTCCTGAAGCCTTGGACCTTGTACTCCAGCTATTCCTACTGAGGAACTCTGAAGCACTTGTGGACTCTGAACCCTGCTCTTTGAAAGACCCACGTTTGCATGGACTTACGGTAACAGAGAAGAAGATCCTGAACCTGTTGTGGAGAGTGATTGCTGAGCTTAGATTACTCTGGCCTGCTGTGTCTCCTGCTTCTGTGTCTGCAAACTGTGTGACTATTTTTGCCAACTTGTATGAAGTAATACAAGACTTTCTATATCAAACCTGTGTCTCATGTATTTTCATCGCACCCAAGCACAAGACGCTATATGAACTGTACTACATACATTACACCAGGTGTATACAGTGTAGGGGTAATTGTAAATCTCTGTATATATTTCCGGAGTAAGACACAGAAGCTCACAGGCTCAGTATGGCTTAGACCAGAATATAAAAAGCAGAAAAAGTGTACTGTATCAGAAGATACCAGGTGTATACAGTGTAGGGGTAATTTTAAATCTCTGTTTATATTTCCGGAGTCAGAAACAGACGCTCACAGGCTCACTATGGATTAGACAAGAACATAAAAAGCAGAAAAAGGGTACTGTATCACAAGCGTACAGCTGTATCCAGTCTAGGGGTAATTGTAAATCTCCATATATATTTCAGGAGTCGGACACAGACGCTCACAGGCTCAGCATGGATTAGACCAGAATATAAAAGCAGAAAAAGGGTACTGTATCAGAAGATACCAGGTGTATACAGTGTAGGGGTAATTGTAAATCTCAGTATATATTTCCAGAGTCAGAAACAGACGCTCACAGGCTCAGTATAGATTAGACAAGAATATAGAAAGCGGAAAAAGGGTACTGTATCAGAAGATACCAGGTGTATACAGTGTATGGGTAATTGTAAATCTCCGTATATATTTCAGGAGTCAGACACAGACACTCACAAGCTCAGTATGGTTTACACCAGAATATAAAAAGCAGAAAAAGGGTACTGTATCACAAGCGTGCAGCTGTATACAGTGTAGGGGTAATTTTAACTCTCTGTATATATTTCCGGAGTCAGACACAGACGCTCACAGACTCAGTATGGATTAGACCAGAATATAAAAAGCAGAAAAAGTGTACTGTATCAGAAGATACCAGGTGTATACAGTGTAGAGGTAATTGTAAATCTCCGTATATATTTCTGAAGTCAGAAACAGACACTCACAGGCTCAGTATGGATTAGACAAGAATATAAAAAGCAGAAAAAGGGTACTGTATCACAAGCGTACAGCTGTATACAGTCTAGGGATAATTGTGGATCTCCGTATATATTTCAGGAGTCAGACACAGACGCTCACTTGCTCAGTATGGATTAGACCAGAATATAAAAAGCAGAAAAAGGGTACTGTATCACAAGCATACAGCTGTATAAAGTCTAGGGGTAATTGTAAATCTCCGTATATATTTCCGGAGTCAGACACAGATGCTCACTGGCTCAGTATGGCTTAGGCCAGAACAACAACTTCAGGCTATGGTCGGGTTTTGCTCGGCGAAACCCGACTTTGGCGAAAGTCGGCGACTTTTTAATCTGACCGACCTGTTTTGCTCAACTCTAATGGACACTCCTTGTTGAGAGTCCATCTGCTGGTTTGGGTGTTGTAAAAGACCTGTCGGTCCCTATTCTACTATTTCTACTGTGGTGAAATTGATGCCATTTCTGTGGGGTAAGGCCCTCAATTCTTTAAATGTGAACGCTCCTTGTTGAGTGTCCATCTGCTGTATTGGGTGTTGTGAAACACCTGTTGGTCCCTATTCTACTATTTCTACTGTGGTGAAATTGATGGCACTTTTGTGGGGTAAGGCCCTCAATTCTTTTAATGTGAACACTCCTTGTTGAGTGTCCATCTGCTGGTTTGTGTGTTGTGAAAGACTTATTGATCCCTATTATAATATTTCTGCTGTAGTGATATTGATGGCACTTTGGTGGTGTTTCCCAATAATTTTTGGAAATATGGACCCTCCTTGTTGAGAGTCCATCTGCTGGTTTGGGTGTTGTAAAAGACCTGCCGGTCTCTATTTTACTATTTCTACTTTGGTGAAATTGATGCCACTTCAGTGGGGTAAGGGCCTCAATTCTTTAAATGAGAACACTTCTGTTGAGTGTCCATCTGCTGGTTTGGGTTTTGTGAAAGACATGTGGATCCCTTTTCTACTATTTCTACTGTGGTGAAATTGATGGCACTTTTGTGGGGTAAGGCTACTTTCACACTTGTGTTTTTTAGCGCTGCGCATCGTGCACCATCGGTCGCATGCGCAATGTTCCCCTATCATTAACATGGCGGGCGCAGGGTCTAGCACTTGCACGCGCTCATCAGCGTTTGAAGTGCGCAGCGCATTTTCCAGGTGTGCGCCCAGACTCGCTAGACGCTACGTGTTGCATTTTTTTTTCCGGCCCACCACTTTAAAAAAACGCGTACACACGTGTGCGCATGCTATGCGCCAAAAAGTAGCATTGCTGTCTATGGGGGCGCTGGTGGGCACGTGGCTGTGCGCTCGTCAGCGCTTGTGTGCGTACGCGATTTTAGAGTAAACAATGTCTAGACACTTGTCTAAAACACCCCCTACACAAGATACATTGTTTGTGAGGAGTGTAGATAAAGGAAGGTGTCTTCAGTGCCAGACAGACCCCTACTCAGACTGCCTGGAGACACTGCAAGCTGATAAGAGACTGGAAGATCCATCCTGGACCCCTATAAAAGCTTGAAGATCCAGTCTGGACCCTACTATAGCCTGCAAAAACAGCGTGGACCCCTACTACATTGACTGGAGACACTGCTCCTGGACCCCTACTACAGCCTGCAAAAACAGCATGGACCCCTACTACATTGACTGGAGACACTGCTCCTGGACCCCTACTACAGCCAGAAAAAACAGCCAAGACAGATCCAAAGTGCAAGAATGTGAGTATTCTTGAACCAAATGACTGCCTGTCCTTTCCAATGTAAAAAGATGTACTCATGCTTTGTATTTTTTTATTGCAGCATGTCTTCTTCTGGATCCCAATATTCCCCATCCCGGCAAGAACTGGCCCAAGCAGAGCGTGATGTGAGTATCTTCCTGCCTTTGGGTAAGTATAGATGCTGAATCTATAAATGGCTAAAATTTGGGTTTCTTTTTCAGACATCGTCAGACACGGACATTGAGGAGTCACAGCAGGAGCAGTCGCAGCCGAGTCAAGTACCGGTGGCGAGACGGAATGTAAGTACATAGCCTTTGAATGTCTATTTTTTTTTCCATCTTTTTTATTTCTGAAATATATACAACATTTTAATGTTTTTTGTTTTTTTTTCTAGGTTCCACAACGGGACGAGGACCTATATGTGGACAACGAGGCCCTCATCTGCCAGGTCCATGAGCGTGTCCCGTTGTGGGACAGCCGTGATCCGCAGTACAAGGACAATGTGGTGAGCCGGCGGCTATGGAACGAGGTGGCCGCAGCGTTGATTGATGGCTGGGACAGCCCCTCTCCAAACCTCAAAAAGGCGTTTAGTAAGTATTTTCATTCTCTGTAATGCCGCAGTCACTCTTGTTCCAGATATCACTGATGGGTTTGCTGGTAGATATATTCTACCGGCAAACCCAACAGTGTCATCTGGTTCAACATTGACTGCCCTGTGTATGCTATTGCTATGTTGTGCATTCTATTGCTTTTTTTTATGCCGCAGTGACTCATGTTCCAGATGCCACTGATGGGTTTGCTGGTAGATATATTCTACCGGCAAACCCAACAGTGTCATCTGGTTCAACAGTGACTGCCCTGTGTATGCTATTGCTATGTTGTGCATTCTATTGATTTTTTAATGCCGCAGTCACTCTTGTTCCAGATGGCACTGATGGGTTTGCTGGTAGATATATTCTACCGGCAAACCCAATAGTGTCATCTGGTTCAACAGTGACTGCCCTGTGTATGCTATTGCTATGTTGTGCATTCTATTGCTTTTTTTATGCCGCAGTGACTCTTGTTCCAGATGCCACTGATGGGTTTGCTGGTAGATATATTCTACCGGCAAACCCAACAGTGTCATCTGGTTCAACAGTGACTGTCCTGTGTATGCTAGTGCTATGCTGTGTATTTTTTTTTTATGCTGCATTGACTGTTTGACATTTTAACTCAGGTGTGTGTGATGACACAGATTTTGCCCTGACTGCATTTTAAATTTTTTATTTTTTTTTTCCTGCAGTGAACAAAGTCCGCACACGATGGCGCTCGATGAAGGACCGCTTCAACACTGATGTTCGTGCAGAGGGACAGGTTCGCAGTGGTTCAGCAGCAAGGGCCAGAAGGAAATATCGCTACTATCCCGAGTTGGCGTTCCTGAGACCGGTCCTTGCCAGCAGAGCGTAAGTGTTACAAAATTTTTTTATTTTTCATAATCGGTGCTTTTCTATTCCACAGCTGATGCTTCTTGGAAAAGCATTATAGCAATGTTTTTATTTTCTTTCCACAGCACCTGGAGCAGCACCATGCAGCCTGTCCCTGAAGCGGTCCTTCCTCGGACAACCTTGGACCCGTCCCAGCCATCCGACAGCCTCGAAGCAACTTGCAGGTCAGCAACACGGACATCTGGTGACCAGGAAGCGAGTCCATCAGGTCTTCCCCTCTCCCAGGTCTCTGCCACTGGTTATGCGGGCACTTCCCGCCAGTGGCAGAGGGCCTTGGAGAGGAATGTCTTGCCCGAGTTCATGCACTTGAGCGAGGCCTTTCATGGCAATATGAAGTCGATGTCAGGCACAGTGGCAAGAGTTTTTTCATTAATGGAACGGGGTTTTACCCACATGGAACACCGCTTCAACTGTGTCGAACAGCGGCTTGATCGCCTGGAGGCCGACCTCAACAGACCAGCGCACCATTTTTTCAGTAAAATTGAACGGGGAACCTTAGTCCTGAGCAACAGCTGAGTGTGTTGCAGGCCTGCAACACTGCTTACTTGCAGGCTATGAAGCAGGATTGGTACGTGCAGCAGTCAGTGGTTGCATATCCAACTTTGCCACCACTGATTCGCCACACATCACTACCGACTTCTGCTGCATACCAATGCACGGCCACCAGTATTCCGAGTCACCACTACACAACCACAAGTCCGAGTACTGGTGGACACTCCACCGTCGCCACCACCATGGCAAGCGCTGCTCCTGTCTGGAGCATCACCACCACAGACACTGGTCCGCAGTCTTGGACTCACGCCACTGCAGTACCTGCTTGAGCCACTGCGCCCACTTCTCATTCCAGGAGTACCGCCACCACTCAGCAACAGTTTAGGAGCACAGATGCCACTTCTCCTTGGAACACCGCCACCACTTGTCCTCCTCTGAGCACCGCCACCACTTCTCCTTCTCCCACCACCGTCACTGACACCACAGAGCATGAGACAGGTGACCGACATTCACTGTTTTATGTATCAAGGCCACGGTCCACCAGCTCAAGGCGATCACACAGAAGTCGTTTCATGCAAGGGACTCCTGCCCCCAAGAAGAAAAAAAAACAAAACTTTGTTTGTCCATCCCCCCTCTCCTCCTAATGTGTCTCAACCTGCCTCTACTTCCATGTCTGATCTTCCTTCACCCACTACTTTCGTCGCCCCTTCCACTCGAACCCCTTCCTCGCTTTCCAGCCGTTCTTCATCTCTGCACACCCCCAGAGTATCCAAATCTCCACCTAAATGTAATTCTCAATAAAAATTTGGTGTTCCTGTTGTTCAAAGTATGTACTAATCTGCTTTAAGTAAATCTATCCAAATCTCCACCCAAACTTCAGTGGCAATTCCAATGTGTGGTTCCTGTTGTACAAAGTATGTACTAATCTGCTTTTAGTAAATCTATACAAATCTCCACCCAAACTTCAGTGGCAATTCCAATGTGTGGTTCCTGTTGTACAAAGTATGTACTAATCTGCTTTTAGTAAATCTATACAAATCTCCACCCAAACTTCAGTGGCAATTCCAATGTGTGGTTCCTGTTGTACAAAGTATGTACTAATCTGCTTTTAGTAAATGTATCCAAATCTCCACCCAAACTTCAGTGGCAATTCCAATGTGTGGTTCCTGTTGTACAAAGTATGTACTAATCTGCTTTTAGTAAATGTATCCAAATCTCCACCCAAACTTCAGTGGCAATTCCAATGTGTGGTTCCTGTTGTACAAAGTATGTACTAATCTGCTTTTATTAAATCTATCCAAATCTCCACCCAAACTTCAGTGGCAATTCCAATGTGTGGTTCCTGTTGTACAAAGTATGTACTAATCTGCTTTTAGTAAATGTATCCAAATCTCCACCCAAACTTCAGTGGCAATTCCAATGTGTGGTTCCTGTTGTGCAAAGTATGTACTAATCTGCTTTTAGTAAATGTATCCAAATCTCCACCCAAACTTCAGTGGCAATTCCAATGTGTGGTTCCTGTTGTACAAAGTATGTACTAATCTGCTTTTAGTAAATGTATCCAAATCTCCACCCAAACTTCAGTGGCAATTCCAATGTGTGGTTCCTGTTGTACAAAGTATGTACTAATCTGCTTTTAGTAAATGTATCCAAATCTCCACCCAAACTTCAGTGGCAATTCCAATGTGTGGTTCCTGTTGTACAAAGTATGTACTAATCTGCTTTTATTAAATCTATCCAAATCTCCACCCAAACTTCAGTGGCAATTCCAATGTGTGGTTCCTGTTGTACAAAGTATGTACTAATCTGCTTTTAGTAAATGTATCCAAATCTCCACCCAAACTTCAGTGGCAATTCCAATGTGTGGTTCCTGTTGTGCAAAGTATGTACTAATCTGCTTTTAGTAAATGTATCCAAATCTCCACCCAAACTTCAGTGGCAATTCCAATGTGTGGTTCCTGTTGTACTAAATAAATGTGCAAATCTGCTTTTAGTAAATCCGGTTTGATTAATGTGTCTTTCGCCGCCTACACACACTGCGCCGTACACTTTTCGTTTTGGAATACACATGACTCCAGGAATGTCACATCTTTCTTGTGTCTTTCATGGAGATATGTGTAGCCCAAAACAAAAAAATATGACTTGTATTTTCGCCACTAGTCTCTCTGTCTACTAATATTGCACATATTGAATAGAGGATGGTGTTGAGTGCAAGGCATAGCTATTTTACCTTGCCAGGTATCCTAAAAAGTTAAATGAGTCTGGTGTGTTTATAACATCATTTGACTTTGTGATACAAGGCCAGGGATTCTAGATATACCTTGTAATTAACCACATTCTCTATTCAATGTGTCTTGAATAAACTGAGGAGATGATGGTGAAAATACACGTTAGGCCGGCGTCACACTGGCGAGTTTGATGCGAGTTAGTCGCACGACTTTCTCTCAACAACACCCGGCACGGCCGCCCGCTCTCAGACCCGAGTGTGCAGCTGCATGTATTTCTATGCCACCGCGCACTTGGGTCCGAGAGCGGGCGGCCGTGCCGGGTGTTGATGCGAGAAAGTCGTGCGACTAACTCGCATCAAACTCGCCAGTGTGACGCTCGCCTTATGTACAATCCCCTGGCCTTGTATCATTACTATCTCACCTGGGCAGGTGAATACACATGAGTTTTCACCTGCAGCGTCGCTTCAGTCTGCATTTATTTCAAGCATACTGTAGCGATGCTGCAGTTTATAGCTCATGTTTATTCACCTGGCGAGGCGTGATAAATTTTGAAGTGAGGATGTGTTATTTGGGGCATCACCACTTCAGCATGACACCAGGCCTGGGTATTGTAGAAGATGTATAATCTTTATCATCTCTCCAGTGTGCGTTCAAAATCAAGTCACAGTGATGATACTCCAAATAATATTTATAGTCACATGGTCAGGTATATCAGATGTAATAAAGAGTGACGGATGATAGTGCATCCCCAAATCACTATTTGTAACATCAGGCCAGGTGACACAAATATTAGTTGTTTTATCTCCACCGTCGCTGCAAATGGAACCAAAACTGGAGAGATGATAAAGGTCATACAACTTGTGTGTGTGTATGTATAGTCACCTGGTCAGGATTACTATTAAATTCATGATGCACAAAAAACACTGCATCATGAATTCACTGGTAAACCTGGCCAGTTGATTATTGTATTAGAGTGTAAAAAAAAAACACAGACTGCACTTGGTACAGGTATAAACACAGGTATTTTATTAACATAGAGACAAGAAGGTATTTGATTAACATACAGACAAGAACACTTTTTTTTACACCATTTGTTCTTGCCATTCCACCCGTCCTACATCTGACATGAAGTAGGCTGCAAATTGGTCCCTCATTTGGCCAACTTCAACAGAAGACCTGAGAGGGTGCTGATTGAAATCAGGCAATGGGCTAGGAGCTGCATCATCAAGTTCAAAGTTTGGGTGCTCTTTAGACATAACAAAATTATGTAGCACCACACATGCCTTCATCACTTCATCCACTGTTTCCAGTTTCAGATGAATGGCTGTGCCCAGAATGCGCCATCTGGAAACAAGTATACCGAAGGCACACTCTACAGTTCTTCTTGCCCTGGTCAGCCTGTAATTGAATATTTTTTTGGTGTGGTCCAAGTCCCGGCTGGAGTAGGGTTTTAGCAGGTGTTGGCTCATCTGGAAAGCCTCATCCCCAACCATGACAAATGGCAGTGGTGAAAGATTCTTGAAAACCCGGTCAGCAGAGCGCAAAAGACAGGAATCTTCTTAGTAAATGACAATCTTCATTTATTAAAAATTATTAAAAATTATGGTAAAACAATGAATCCACAACGCTTTTCAACGGAGTAAGTCCGTCTTCCTCAGGTGCCACGGACTCACTCCGTTGAAACGCGTTGTGGATTCATTGTTTTACCATAATTTTTAATAATTTTTAATAAATGAAGATTGTCATTTACTACGAAGATTCCTGTCTTTTGCGCCCTGCTGACTGGGTTTTCAAGAATCTTTCTCAATAGTAATCCCACTCGGGGTACCCGGCTGGAGCATCATTAGATTTCTTAATTGCTTACAACACTTACATCTGGCTGGCGCTCCTACAGACTGTCTATCCCATGTCTCTCATCAAATGGCAGTGGTGGACCTTCGGTGTGGGGAAGAGGCCGTGGCATGGGGAAATTGAACTGGTTTCCATACAACATCCGGCCCATGTCCGAGTTCTTAAAGGCCTGTGAGTCATTTCCATGGCCAAATGCCCCAATGTCCACTGCAACAAACATACAGTCTGCATCAGCAATGGCCATGAGAACAGTAGAGAAGTACTTTTTGTAATTGTAGTACTCCGAACCTGTTCTTTTTGGTTTGATGATGCGGATGTGTTTCCAATCAACTGCTCCCAAACAGTTGGGGAAATTGCAGATTGTCCAGAATTTTTCAGCTATTTCTAGCCACTTTTCTGTGGTGGGCAGGGGCATAAACTCTGGACAGAGAACATTCCACAATGCCCGGCAGGTGTCCACAACAATTCCTGACAAGGTGGAGATACCAATCCTGTACTGGAAGTGAAGTGAAGAGAGGCTCTCTCCAGTAGCAAGGAATCTGTGAAAGAAAAACAATATATATTATTGTTAACCAAAGAGAAAAAAAAAATACATGGCATACAAATTATTCTGCAGGTCTTTGTTTACTAGATGGCAGAACAATAATTCTGGCAGCTTTGGAATAGTACATGGCAGAACAAATAAAATGATGCAGGCATTGGTTGAGCAATATTACGTACTGTAATGTCACCAGGAGTCTTTCCTCCGGAGGAATCACACGACGGAGCTGTGTGTCCTGTCTCCGGATGAATTGTTGGACACGAGCAAGTAAATCCATGAAGCTTTGTTGTGACATCGGGGTATAGTCGTTAAATTTCTCTGGGTTTGCCTGCAGCTCGTTATAGAGGGTGTGGTACGCTCCACGGCTCTCCCCGAGTTCAACAATGGGGTGTACCCACAAACGTCTTCGCTGTCTCTCTCTCTCCCTTTCTTCATGGCAAGCCACTGCATAAGTATGAGCCATCGCAATGTCCAGATCCAAGTTGAAGTCGAAAATCTTCCAGCGCAGATCCATGTCACAAAGGCAAATGCAAGCAAATGTGAAGAATGGCTGTGAACAGGCTCTATATAAAGATTTCACATAAGACACGCCCACTGGTGTCCCATTGGTGGAGTCAGTTGCAAGAATTTTTCAAGGATTTTCCTCCTGTGAAATGCGCCGAAAAAACTCAAACGCATGCAAAAACGCTTGAAATCGCATACAATCGCATGCAATCGCTGCGTTTTTTTAGCAATGCTCACACTTATGCGACTAAATATCGCAGCGATTACAAGCGTTTGCACGTGTTTTTTTCATGCATTTTATGTGCGCTCGAAACGCAGCGCTAAAAACGCAAGTGTGAAAGTAGCCTAAGGCACTCAATTCTTTAAATGTGAACAATCCTTGATGAGTGTCCATCTGCTGATTTGGGTGTAGTTTTTATGGAAATTTTAACTTAGGATAAATCTATCCTGCAGTGTTTGCTGCTGCTGTTCCCAATCTTAGACTGAATGTCTTTTTGAGCGCTCAAACGAAATCAGGACTGTCCACACAGAAGTGTCAGTATAACAGTTCGTCAAGACCAACAGTTTATTATTCATTCAAGGTTTTATACTTTTACAAAAAGGGGCTGGTTAGTCAATTAACATACAATTAAAAGCTGCTAGATTGTTGGCTGTTTTAGTATAAGTATGATAATTATGATAAAAGGGCTGAAGTAGCAGATTTATTGTTCTTTGCCCCAGTTTTCCTACGTGACCAGTTATCAGAAAAATAATAGATATCTACCCAGACCTTCTGTCTTTGCTTCCCTTTTTGTGTCCTTGGTAAAAAGTCCCTATGAGCTATCTTTTGCAGCAGCCTGATTATGTAGGCCAGGGGTCATGTCTTAAGCAACTGATTATAGCTAGCATCAGCTTTTGCATAGGTATGTGTGAACACAGGATTTTTAGCAAGTGAGATCTATCTGACTGTAAATGCATATACATATACATTGAATATATGGAATACATATATATTTCCATGACAGTCCCCCCTTAGATACCACTTGCCCTAAAACCTGCTCCTGTCCCAAAGCGCTGCAACTCTTTTGTGCTGCCGGAAGGTTGAGACATGCCTAATACATGACTCCCCCACCGATACAGGCTTTTCACAAATGGGCGGTCAGGAGGACTGTCCCTGTCGGGGGTTTATCACAATCATAGTCTCATAGTTCATAGGATGTTCCATCAAGGATGTGTATTCTCCGCCAGGAGGTAGTTCGGAGATCTGGTCAGGCCAGGCAGTTCCATCCAGACTGGTGCGAGGTCCAAGATGGTGAGTGGCATCAAATTGGTTGTCTCTTGAACAGTTTTTTCCATCATCCTGCGGCTACAAGGGATTATACAGCAACCAGTAATTAATGCAAAAATGAGGACCCCCATAATGGCTGTCCCAACCTGCGCCAACATTTTCTGCCACCCACTCATCCACCCAAAGTATCGGTCCCATGTGTCAGTGACACCTGAGTTCCGTTTCAGTTCTTATGATAACTCAGTAAGTTTCTGTATTGCCACTGTGACTTTACCATTTGGGCCAGTGTTGTCTGGGATGTAGGTGCAACAGGTGTCTTTGATCATTTTGCAAACACCTCCTTTCTCAGCTAGAGTCATATCCAAAGCCATTCTATTCTGGAATGCCATAATGGAAGTGGGGCCTAACTGTGCTGCCAAACCTTTCACAGCATCTAGGGTGAAGTTAGCAAATCTCTGCTGGTTATAATAGATGTAATTTATCCAATCAACATTTTTGTTTATAGTTACTAGTGGCAATAGTGACTCAAATCCGGCTTTAACTTGGTCTCTGGCCTTGAACTCATCAGGTACCCCCCTTGGCACACCTATGGCATCTATATAGACATGCGGGTTAAAACTGCCTTTAGGAGCATTTTCTCTTTTGGATCTATTGGGTGAAAGGTCATGGGTGTAGGGAAGAAGATGGAATGGCATTATGACTTTTGCCAGGGCACATTGGCCTACCCAAACACCTTGTAGTCTGCAACGTATTTTCATATCTCCACAGATCCAATATATATCACCCAGGGAAATCACATGATTGATCAAATTAGCAGTGGTGGTACTGTACTCTGAGCAAAACCCCTGAGGGAAATTTTTTACATTCCTGCCTTTCCCAGTTCGTGTGTAACAGGTGTAATTACCAGGGTAGATTGTTATTCCTGTTCCCGGGGACGTGCTTTTAGTCATGAGTGGGTATTTGGCCTTCCAATTTTCACAGGATGATGAGTCGGATGAGTTGGTATATATACTCAGGAAACAGTCCTGTTGAGACTCTGGGATGTCAAGTGGCACTGTGCCTAAATGGGGTCTGGCACTAGCACATGCATAACAGCCACTCATATTATGTTGTCGGGCTGTGTATTTCACCCATTCTAGCCAGTAATTGGTTTCGGCATGCCCTGTTTCTGCTGCAAGGGTTTCCTCATGGATTGGGTCTGTCAGCACTGTCATGTTGTGGGGGATGTGTGAGGGTTTTTTTGGTCTGTTGGCTATGTCTGCCAGCTTGAATTTTCGCCAATACAGTACAGCAGGGCGGCGTCTATCTGTTGATCAGGTGCTACTTAAGATGTATGTACCAGCATCGCCTGGGGATGGGTTATTGATGGTAAGTATGAGCCAGTTACATTTACCCTTAGTGGTGCATCCTCTCACAAATGTTTGCTTTGTAAGGGTCATACGGTCAATCAGTGATTTGCCATTGCGGTCTTTTCTGTCTGTGGCTGTCTTAGGTTTGTATCCCCAACTTACTCCAGTGTTCCATGCTGCAGCTCCCTATTGATCACATTGGTCTCCCCATTGATCATCCACAAAACAAATATACTGATTCCCATCTCCCAGTCTGTCCAGCAGTGCGGGTGAGCAGTATACAACATAACAGTAATCAAACACGTATGTGACCATATGGGATGCTGTGTCATACCAGAAAATTGTGTAATCACCATCTTTGGTGATATCCCCCCCCATGTGTCATGCTCCTCCCACCCCCAGGAACTGTATCACACAGAGAATATACAAAATCATTCTGGCTTGAGTGTCTCTTCTGGTATGGGAGCCTTCTTGCAGTAGGATGCGTGGATCCAAGTGGGTCTTCCCTCGAATTTCACAGAGGTTGGTGTTGTCAACAGCACTTGGAAGGGACCGTCAAATCTGGGGTCGAGAGTTCTCCTTATGAACTTCTTCACCAACACCCAGTCTCCTGGCTTCAGGGAGTGCGTACCGGGTACCTTCAGTGGATCTGGTAATGAAGAGAAAACTCAAGAATCAGCAAGTTTTTTGGTCAATTCGATCACATAAGCAGACAGGGTATCATACTGCATGGTCAGTTGTTGAGGGAAAAATGCTCCTAACCTGGGCTGGACCCAAACAGGATCTCATATGATGACAGCTTTTCTGGACCCCTGGGGGTGTGCCTTACGCTAAATAGTGCAATTGGGAGTGTCTCATGCCATGGTTTGCGTGTCTCTTGGGCAACTTTCAGCATCCTATTCTTAAGTGTTCCGTTCAGTCTTTCTACCTTCCCGCTGCTCTGGGGGTGGTAGGGAGTGTGTAGGCCTAGGTCTGACCCTACCGCTGACCATATCTCTCGTGTCAGATTTGCGGTGAATGCGGGCCCCTGATCACTCTCTATCACTTCTGGAACCCCGTATCTGCACACTATCTCTGAGAGTAGCTTCTTTGCAGTAGTCTTTGCTGACTGGTTCCTCACTGGAAAATCTTCTGGCCATCCGGAAAACACATCTACGACCACAAGGGCGTATTCGAATCCTCCACTTGGCGGCATCTGGATGTGGTCTATCTGGATCCTCTGGAAGGGGTAGAGTGGTCTGACCAGGTGATGTGGGGGGACCTTCTCCATGCGTCCAGGGTTGCATTTGCCGCAGGTCAGACAGCTGCTGGTGAATTTGGCTGTTAGGGTGGAGATCCCTGGAGTGAACCAGTAAGCACCAATCAGATCATTCATCTGTGTCTTTGATCTGTGGGTGGGTCCATGCGCCCATTGAACCACCACAGGGTACATACTTCGCGGTAGGCAGGGTTTGAAGTCCATTGCGTATACCCTGCCTTCCTCGTGTGTTGCTCCTTTTTTCATCCAGCTTTCCTTCTCTTCCCTTGGGGCCTGGTCTTGTAATTTCTTGAACAGATCCCAGGATGTTATTTTGTCAGGATCCTTATCTTCAATTGCCATGTAGTAGCCGTCCGGCTCTACGACCTCTCCCGCTTCATGCTGTCTTCCTTTGGCCGCTTCTTTGGCTGCCATGTCCGCCATGTTGTTGCCTCGTGCTTCTTCTGTATTCAGTTTCCCATGCTCCTTGACTTTCAAAACTGCCACCATTTTTGGAAGTTGGAGTGCATCCAGTAGGTCCTTGATGGCTCCATGATGCTTCACGGTTGTACCGCTTGCTGTGATGAAGTCCCTTGCAGCCCAGATGGGCCCAAAATCGTGTGCTATGCCATGCGAGTACCTGGAGTCGGTGTAGATATTTGCAGTCTTGCCTTCTGCCATCCGGCAGGCCTTGGTCAGCGCTATCAGTTCTGCTTCTTGGGCTGACACGCTAGGCGGCAAACTTCTGGACCACAGGATTTCTTGATTGCTGATCACTGCACTTCCGGTGTGGAATCTTCCTTCATCATCTGCGAATCAAAAGTCATCTACGTAGAGGATCAATTCTGGGTTGGTCAGTGGCTCGTCCGCCACATTGGGTAGTTCTGCTGTTTCCTGTTGCATGATGCTGAAACAATCATGATCGTCAGTCCAGAGCAAATCCAGATCCTTATGAAAGGTGTCTTGCAGATTTTGTTCTGAAGAGTCCATGTCCATATCCCCCTTTGGGAGCGGGAGTAGAGTGGCCGGATTGAGGACTGTACATCTGGAGATGGTGACATTGTCGGGCAAAAGCAGAGAGCACTGGAGGCGAAGATGCCTGGCGGTGGAGAGGTGCTTCGGCTGAGTTTGGTTGAGAATTGCTGAGATGTCGTGTGGAGCGAGAATTTCCAGGGGATGTCCAAGAATGATGTCAGCCGTCTTGTCCAAGAGGGCGTGTGCTGAAAATACTGCTTTCATGCAGGAGGGTGCTCCTCTTGCGACTGGATCCAGGCGGGCTGAGAAGTAGCCCAAAGGCCTCTGTTTTCCCCCGTGAGTCTGTGTCAGGACACCAGTAGCATGACCTTCTTTCTCCATTAGGTAGAGGCGGAAGGGCTTCTCGTAGTCAGGCAGGCCTAGCGCTGGCGCTGAGACTATGGAGTCTTTCAATTACCTGAACGAGATGAAAGCTGTATCCGACAGAAGGAATGGGTCTGCGTTGATGCAATCGTACAGAGGCTGCATTAGGACTGAGGCATCAGGGATCCAGGTCCTGCAATATGACACCAGACCAAGGAAGGCTTGCAGTGTCTTTGGCGTCGTAGGGGTGGCCATCTTCTCCACAGTGGCCTTCCGGTCATCTGTCAGGTGTTTCGTCTGGTGAGCAATACAGTGTCCCAGGAATGTAACTCGCTTCTGACACCACTGGACTTTGTCCTTTGAGACCTTGCATTGCTGTTCCTCCAGATAGAGTAGGAGAGAAACAGAGTGGACCGTGCAGGTATCAGCATCAGCTGCACAGAGGAGGAGGTCATCCACGTACTGCAGAAGTACTACTTCTGCATGGTCTGTGATCCAGTTGGCGAGGATGGTAGACATTGCCTTGGTGAACTGTGAAGGGCTGTTTTGAGCCCCTTGGGGCAACACTGTCCATGTGTACTGCACTCCTTGGTGCGTGAAGGCAAACAGGAACTGTGTTATGATTTGGTAGCTGAGGAGTGCAGGTAAAAAAGGCAATACACCAGAGCAGTTGGAATCTATGAGATTGCAGTACCCTGACTAACCACCACAACTAGAGGCAGCCGTGGAGCGTTCCTACGTTGGTCCTAGACGCCTCGTCACAGCCTGAGAAACTAACTATACCTAAAGATAGAAAGAGGAAAACTATCTG
This sequence comes from Oophaga sylvatica, assembly GCA_033576555.1. Lineage (NCBI taxonomy): Eukaryota > Metazoa > Chordata > Amphibia > Anura > Dendrobatidae > Oophaga > Oophaga sylvatica. The sequence goes on along the minus strand of JARQOD010003782.1, from coordinate 9,317 downwards.
CCCCGGAGCAGATCCCCAAAGAACATAGAAAGCCTCCAAACATGTAATGGCGGTTAGACAAGAAGAAATACTGACACAGACAGAAAATAGTATGAGCAAACGTTGGGGCCCAAACTATCTAAATAGAAAAGGATAGGAAGGGCACTTACTGCAATCCCAAAAAACCCTGAAAAGCACCAACTCTACTAATTTCAAAAACACCTGAGATCACACGACCTCTACCACCTAAATTAGTTCTCTGGTGTAACAAAATCAAAACAGCAGCCACTGAAAAAACTGGAAAAAGCAAATGTACAAAACATCAATGGCTGAACTAAACTGAGAGGGCAAAAGCCCCCAGAGGGGACCCTGAAGGCCCCCACAGAAGTGCAGGACAAAATGCAAAAATCAAGCACAAAAACAAAAAGAAGAAAATGTCTTATCTGTTAGCAGGAGATGCAGACACGACACAGAAGGCTACAAAGGAAACAGGAATCAAGGATTGAGACCAGAACAACTGATCACCGGCAACCCTGATGGGAAGGCGACTCCCTTAAATAAGACCAGTCAGTAACACCTGATTCCCAATCCTCACAATCTTCACTGGACAGTCCAGTACCGCTTGTAACCACCAGAGGGAGCCTCTGCTCAGAACTCATTTCAAGTCCATTCACAACAGTACCCCCCCTTGAGGAGGGGTCACCGAACCCTCACTTGAGCAACCAGGTCGGTCAGGATGAGTTCTATGATACGCACGGATGAGTCTCCTAGCATGGATGTCCGAAGCAAACACCCAAGAATTGTCTTCCTGACCATAACCTCTCCACTTAACCAAATACTGGAGTTTCCGTCTAGAAAAACGAGAATTCAATATTTTCTCAACCACAAACTCCATATTGCCCTCAACCAGAACAGGGTCAGGAGGCAAAGCAGTAGGAACCACTGGCTCAACAAACCTCTTCAACAAGGACTTGTGGAACACGTTATGGATCTTAAATGTCCCTGGAAGAAGCAAACGAAAAGAAACAGGATTAAGAATCTCCATGATCTTATAAGGTCCAATGAACCTAGGCTTAAATTTAGGAGATGCCACTCTCATAGGAATATTTTTTGAGGACAACCAGACCAAGTCCCCCACTTTAAACTGAGGACCATCAGTCCTATGCCGGTTAGCAAACCGCTGGGCCCTCTCCTGAGAGAGGGACAACCTCTCCACTACCTGGTCCCAAATCTGTTGCATACGCTCCACAACAGAGTCAACACCTGGACAGGCAGAAGCCTCCGTCTGTCCTGAAGAAAATCGAGGGTGAAACCCAGAATTACAAAAAATGGAGACATCAAAGTGGCAGAGCTAGCCCTATTATTAAGAGCAAACTCAGCCAAAGGCAAAAAAGAGACCCAGTCATCCTGATCAGCAGACACAAAGCATCTTAGATAAGTCTCCAATGTCTGGTTTGTTCTCTCAGTTTGACCATTGGTCTGAGGATGAAACGCCGAGGAGAAAGACAACTGAACACCAAGCTTAGAACAAAAGGTCCTCCAAAATCTGGAAACAAACTGGACTCCTCTGTCAGACACAATGTTCTCAGGAATGCCATGTAAACGAACCACGTGCTGAAGGAACAAAGGCACCAATTCGGAGGAGGAAGGCAATTTAAGTAATGGCACAAGATGTATCATCTTGGAAAACCTATCACAAATCACCCAGATGACGGTCATTCTCTGAGAAACAGGGAGGTCGGAAATGAAATCCATAGAGATATGGGTCCATGGTCTCTTGGGCACAGGCAATGGCATCAACAAACCACTAGAGCGAGAGCAAGGCTTGGAGCGAGAGCAAGTCCCGCATTACTGCACAAATTCCCTGACATCACGAGACAAGGTAGGCCACCAAAAGGACCGACTAACCAAGTCTCTGGTACCAAAAATTCCGGGATGACCGGCCAACGCGGAACAATGAATCCCAGACATCACACTCTTTTTCCACTGGTCCGGGACAAACAATTTCCCAACAGGGCAGCGCTCGGGCTTATCCTCCTGACACCCCTCCAGAGCCAGTCTCAAATTGGGCGAGATGGCGGAAAGAACTACACCTTCTTTCAAAATAACAGAAGTATCAGATACCTCAGGAGAGTCCGCAAGGAAACTCCTCGAGAGGGCATCCGCCTTAACATTCTTAGTGCCAGGAAGAAAGGAAACCACAAAATTAAAACGTGTGAAAAACAAGGCCCACCTGGCCTGTCTAGGATTAAGTCGCTTGGCAGATTCCAGATAAACCAGATTCTTATGGTCCATAAGGACCACCACCTGATGTTTGGCTCCCTCCAGCCAATGTCTCCACTCTTCAAAAGCCCACTTCATGGCCAATAACTCCCGATTACCCACGTCATAATTACGTTCAGTAGGAGAAAATTTTCGAGAGAAAAAGGCACAAGGGTTACTTTTAGAGGTCTCTGGATCTCTTTGGGACAAAACGGCACATGCCCCAATTTCAGAGGCATCAACCTCCACCTGAAATGGCAGAGAAACATCAGGCTGCCGTAGAACAGGAGCAGAAGTGAATCTCTGCTTAAGTTCCTGAAATGCAGAAACTGCCTCAGGAGGCCAATTCACCACATCAGAACCCTTTTTGGTCAAATTAGTTAATGGTTTAACAATAACCGAGAAATTACCAATAAATTTACGATAAAAATTGGCAAAACCCAAAAATCTTTGAAGAGCCTTTAATGAAGTAGGTTGGACCCAATCACAGATGGCCTGAACCTTGACCGGGTCCATTTCAATAACAGATGGGGACAAAATGAATCCCAAAAATGAGATCCTCTGTACGCCAAAAAGACACTTTGATCCCTTCACATACAGAGCATTCTCTCTCAAAATCTGGAATACAGTTCGAACATGTTTCACATGAGAATCCCAGTCATTAGAAAAAATCAAGATATCATCCAAATAAACAATCAGAAATTTATCCACAAAATCCCTGAAAATGTCATTCATGAAGGACTGGAAGACAGAAGGAGCATTAGTGAGCCCAAAGGGCATCACAAGGTACTCAAAATGCCCTTCAGGGGTGTTAAATGCCATCTTCCATTCATCCCCGTGCTTAATGCGAATAAGGTTATATGCCCCCCTGAGGTCAAGCTTGGTAAACCAAGTAGCGTTTTTCACCCTGGAAAACAGGTCAGAAATCAAGGGTAACGGATATTGATATTTCACAGTAATATTGTTCAAAAGACGATAATCAATACACGGCCTTAATGAACCATCCTTTTTGGCCACAAAGAAAAAACCGGCACCTAAGGGTGAAGAGGATGGTCTGATATGACCCTTCTCCAATGACTCCTTGATATAAGACCGCATAGCGTCATGTTCAGGTACAGACAAGTTAAAAAGGCGACCTTTAGGGAATTTACTACCAGGCACTAATTCAATAGCGCAGTCATAGCTCCTATGGGGAGGCAAGGATGCAGATTTACTTTCGCTAAACACATCAGAAAAATCAATCAAAAAGTCAGGAACATCCTGAGCCTGGGGGGAGGCAGAAAAAACAGGAGTGTTGGTATTAACACATTGGCAGCCCCAACTGGTTACAGACACAGATTTCCAATCCAAAACAGGATTATGAGACTGTAACCAAGGGAAACCCACACGATAATGTCATGCAGATTATACAGAACCAAAAATTTGCAGCTCTCCTGATGATCAGGTTCAACCCTCATTATCACCTGAGTAGAGAACTGAGGTTTATTCTCAGCCAAAGGGGTAGAATCGATCCCCAGTAGGGGAATAGACTTCTGTCGGGGTATCAAGGGAAACCCGCAACGTTTAGCAAAATCAAAATCCATCAGGTTAATAGCTGCTCCAGAATCAACGAAAGCCTGAGCAGAAAATGAGGACAGAGAGCACATCAGAGTGACAGTTAATAAAAACTTAGTCTGAACACTACCCAAGACAACTGAGCAAAACGTCTTCCCCGCTTAGGGCAGACTGAAATAGCATGAGAGGCATCACCACAGTAGAAACATAACCCATTGCGCTTTCGAAACTCATGACGCTGTGCCCAGAAACCACTCTATCACACTGCATAGGTTCAGAAGCAGGTTCACAAGGCAACACTATTCCACGCATACTTCTCCGCTCACGCAAACGTCTGTCAATTTGAATCGCTAATGACATAGAATCATTGAGACCAGAGGGGACAGGGAATCCCACCATAACATCCTTTACATTATCTGACAGACCATTCCGAAAAAGGGCTGCCAAAGCGTCGTCATTCCATTTGGTCAGGACTGCCTACCTGCGGAATCTCTGACAGTATAACTCAGCGTCATCAAGCCCCTGATTTAATGCCAACAAGGCTTTTTCAGCTTGATCAGTGACATTAGGCTCATCGTACAATAACCCCAAGGCCTGAAAAAATGCATCAACATCACTCAAAACAGGATCCCCAGGTGTCAGGGAAAAAGCCCAATCCTGAGGATCGCCGCGCAGGAGAGAGATGACAATTTGAACCTGCTGCGCTGCGTTCCCTGAGGACTTAGATTTTAAGGCAAAAAACAATTTACAATTATTTTTGAAATTCAGAAACTTGGCTCGATCCCCCAAAAACAAATCTGGCATGGGAATCCTAGGTTCCACAACAGGCAACCTAGCAAGATAGGTAGCAATACTCCGAACCTCAGTGGCAAGCTGATCCGCACGGCCAGACAACTGTGCAAACTCCATTGAGAGAAAAAATCCTCCCAGCACCCAGAGATACAGAGGGAAAAAAAAAAAATGCAACAAACAGAAAAATATCTCTGACAACTCTGACAACCTTTTTTTTTCTTTCACAATATTTTTCCCTTCTGTGAGTACCATATAATTTTCAGTTTTGGCCGGTGATACTGTTATGATTTGGTAGCTGAGGAGTGCAGGTAAAAAAGGCAATACACCAGAGCAGTTGGAATCTATGAGATTGCAGTACCCTGACTAACCACCACAACTAGAGGCAGCCGTGGAGCGTTCCTACGTTGGTCCTAGACGCCTCGTCACAGCCTGAGAAACTAACTATACCTAAAGATAGAAAGAGGAAAACTATCTGCCCCGGAGCAGATCCCCAAAGAACATAGAAAGCCCCCAAACATGTAATGGCGGTTAGACAAGAAGAAATACTGACACAGACAGAAAATAGTATGAGCAAACGATGGGGCCCAAACTACCTAAATAGAAAAGGATAGGAAGGGCACTTACTGCAATCCCAAAAAACCCTGAAAAGCACCAACTTTACTAATTTCAAAATCACCTGAGATCACACGACCTCTACCACCTAAATTAGTTCTCTGGTGTAACAAAATCAAAACAGCAGCCACTGAAAAAACTGGAAAAAGCAAAAGTACAAACATCAGTGGCTGAACTAAACTGAGAGGGCAAAAGCCCCGAGGGGACCCTGAAGGCCCCCACAGAAGTGCAGGACAAAATGCAAAAATCAAGCACAAAAACAAAAAGAAGAAAATGTCTTATCTGTTAGCAGGAGATGCAGACACGACACAGAAGGCTACAAAGGAAACAGGAATCAAGGATTGAGACCAGAACAATTGATCACCGGCAACCCTGATGGGAAGGCGACTCCCTTAAATAAGACCAGTCAGTAACACCTGATTCCCAATCCTCACAATCTTCACTGGACAGTCCAGTACCGCTTGTAACCACCAGAGGGAGCCTCTGCTCAGAACTCATTTCAAGTCCATTCACAACAGAACTGGTCATCTGGGTGGAGAGGAACACTGAAGAAGGCATTGGCCAGGTCAATCACAGTGAACACTGTTGCTGTGGCTGGCATATTGGAGAGGAGAGTGTGCGGATTTGGCACAATTGGGTTTTCAAATACTGTAGCTTCGTTCACAGCCCTTAGGTCATGTACCATTCTGTACTTGGCTGGTTCTCCTTTCACAGTCTTCTTCTTCTCTGGGAAAAGCGGGGTGTTGCAAGGTGACGTGCAGGGAATGATGACACCTATTTCCAGGAAGACTTTCAGTTGATCAGAGACCGCTTGACTTTAGGCGATGGACAGAGGATGCTGGGCCTTTCGAGGGTACGGTGTGCCTGGCTTGAGTGACACTCGGACTGGTGCCACTCGGAGTCTCCCCACATCCTGGGGTCCCTTAGACCATAAGTTTTCTGGTACTACGTCCAGTACCTCCTGAGGTAGGCCTGCAGTAGGTGTTTGAGGTTCCTGTAGGGCTGCCAGCATAATTGACTCTTCTTGGGTCAAAGGTGAAGAAAGCGTCACAGTCCCATCTTCCTTGAACACTATGGTTGCCTTCAGCTTCTGTAGAAGGTCTGCTCCCAGTATATTGAGGGGGCATGTCTTTGACACAACAAACTGGGATAGGACAGAGTGTCCTGGCTGAGTCCATACACTCAGAGGCTTTGTGAGCTGGAATGTCTGACTTGACCATCAATCCCCACACAGGACACAGAGGAATCTGACAGGCAGTTGGGGTTGGGGAGTTCCACATGTCTCATCACACTTCTGGCTGCACCAGTGTCCACAAGAAAAGATCTGACAACGCCATCCACTTTCAGGGTAATTTGAGGTATAGGTCCCACTGGTGGAGTTTTACAGGTTAGTAGCGTGGAGTCTCGCAGATCTGGCTTGCCCCTGTCCTATGGACGAGGTTCTTCTTTGCTCTCTTTGTTTTCTCCTTGGCTTGCTCCTCTGGGCAATGTGGTGGGTCGTAGGGGTTCTCTGCAGCGGTTCCGGTAATGGCCAGGCTTGCCACAGTTGAAACACTTGACGGTTCTCCTGTCCTTGTAGCGTGGTTGCTCATCTTGGTCTGTGGCCACCATGAGGGGGGCTGTCTTCCGCACTCCTGGCTGGGATTATATCCCTTTTGCGACTGTAAGCAGGGTGTCCATTGCTATTGACCTGTACTCAGGCCTAGCTACTATCAGTGGCTTTCTGATTGGTTCTCTCAGTCCATGCACAAAGGCCTGTGACAACATCTGTCTGTGTATCTGATCATGAATAGTGAAGCACAAATCTTGAAACACTTGCATCACTCTGCCATGGAACTTCTCCACAGACTCTGTCTTGTCTTGACTCATGTCATGTAGGCTGAGAGCCTGTCCTGCTAGTCTGCCTTTGGCCCACTCTCTGAGCTGCTCAATTAGCTTTGGTCCTGACTCCCAGGCGTGCACATCCAATCCTGCAGGAAGCTTGAAGTGTTCTTTCATGATAGGCCAGAATGCATCTCCTGCTTTTATTTCCATCACGGCTCAGAGATCATTCCAGGTTGCTGCATATGTACGCTGGTTCTGTTGCATTCTCCTGTAGAATGGCATGGGGTGCATTTCTGGATCTGGCAGATTATTTAGAATACTGGTCACTTGACTAGGGGTAAAGTGCACATAATGTAATGGTGGAGCCTCTATCTTCCCCTTCGCTTTAGGTGCATTTGGGTTCCTTTTCCTAGTACTGGGCAGCATATATGATGTTCCTTCGTCTTCATCTTCAGAGGAGGTGTTTTGATATTGTATGTGTGAGTCGAGCAGTGGCTGGTATTGGGGTTTGGAAGATGCCTTTCTGCCTGAGGATGGTCTCTTGTTTTGCTGAAGCTGCGCTGGATTATAGTTCCATTGGGGTGTAAACGTTGACAGTTCTGTGCGATACAGATGTCCATCATCAGGGTCTGCAGTTTCTTCTTCTATCCTATTTCCCTGAGCTGTGAGCTCTGCTGACTGCTGTCTCTGTGGGCTACCTACGGGTTCTTGTGTGACGTATTGTGTAGGGAGGCCTTCACTTTCCTCTCCTGATACCATGAGTGGCAGTGGCTGGACTGTGCTTGGGACATAGAACGTGCCTTGTGCTGTAAGCACTGGATACAGGGATACAACATTGCTCTGGTTGGGCGTTGGCCCAGCTGGTAACGAAGGAGGAAAAAGAGGAAGAGAAGGAAGGTGTGAGTGAGGAGCGGTGGGATGTGCCTGAGAGGAGGAGGAAGGAGGAGAGCGAGCATGAGCAGGAGGGTGTGGTGTGGGAGGAGAGAGGGAGGAAAGGGAAGGAGGAGAAAGATCAGAAGGGTGTGATGTGGGAGGAGAGAGGGAAGGTGTGAGTGAAAAGGGGTTTGTCTGAGAGGAAGAAGAGGAGGGAGAAGGGTGTGGCAGGAATGGAGGGGAGAGAGGAGAGAGATGTGAAGTGGGAGGAGAGGGGAGTGAAAGGGAGGAAGAAGGAGGAGGGGAAAGAGAGACGGAGGAAAGAGGTGGTAAAGGAGAAAGATCTTCCCACCTTCGTGCAGCCTGGGAGGGCATAGCTGGAGCAATGATGCCGTCTCCCAGTAGGGAGGGGCGGGGAGCACCGCATGCTGCACAAGTGTCCCTGTACCATGGATTCTGTTGAGAACAGACTGAACATGTCCAATATTTCCCCTCACCATATGGGAGAGGTGCTGATGGCTTAGCATCTTTCCCTATCTTGTACACATAAAAATCATTTCCTGGCTTGTTCAGATATCTTTCTGAGCTTCCTAAGCGATGCAAGTTTACTGCCACCTTGTACCATGCATTTGCGTCGGTCAGTAACTTGGAATCTACTAACTTCCCTTTTCTATTCTTCAATACATCATGCCATTCCGCAGCTTGGAGTCTGCCCTTCTCATGGATTTCATACACTTTCATGAGCTGTCTGTAATTTTTCACATACTTTACACCTTCTTGTTCAGCCACTAGCTGGGGGGCAGTTTTCTCTCCAGGGAGCATAAGACCCTCCTGCTTGCCCATCTTGTTTCCCATTTTAAAAAGAAAAATCTTTCCAAAACAAAACTTCAACACGAAAGTTTGATTAAAAAAGAAAAAGAAAAAAAAACCCTATAAAAATTTTTTAGCAAAAACTTCTAGGAAAAGAAATTAATAAAATAAAAACTCCAAAAGCAAAAAGGTTTAAACAAAAAGGAGAAAAACCTATTAATAATAAAGCTCTAAAAACAACAAAATTGGCAAGAGGAAAAAACCCTTGTTACTAAAACAGCTAATTAAAAACAGAAAAGAGGTGGAAAAACTGATTGTAAAATGATAAAAGCAAAAAGAAAAATACTTTTTAAGACTTTTGTCTGGTATTCAAAAACATTCAGAGAGAGATGAATGCAGACATAAACAACTTCCTCTTCTTTTTTTTTTCTCTCGCTGCTGCTGGCATTTCCCTCCTCCCTTATACCTCTGCTTGCTGTGTCTACAGACACTGAAGTCACGTATCTAAAAAGAGGTTATCCCTCAGAATAGAAAAAATGAATACAGTTCAGTCTGAATGCCTGAGAATTTTCACGCTACAGCCTGTAGCCAAAAACTAGCTCAAAAAGATC